>CM059432.1:92622156-92675971 GCA_030390025.1 Squalus acanthias
TTTTTAAAAATCTGTTTTTTTGGGAGAGGGCAGATTTTTCCCCCTCGGCTGCTCTTGACTCCAAGAGGCTGAATTTCTTTAACTTGGCAGTTTCTTACTAGAAGAAGCCAGAATCTATTTGTGCTGATTTCTTTGGCCTGTGGCTTTCATGGTGCTTGGTACTGGCCAGTAACACCAGATTTTTGGTGGGACCCAAAAGAATACCTGACTGGCAGTAAATTATTTTATTTTGCCTTGTGCATTTCTAAAAAAAATAATTTTGTCCTTTACAATACAGAACATTCAACTCAAGATGGTCACTGTGGTCTCCTGAACTTGTTTTGATCACCTTCAGGGGTCAGAGAGGAATTTCACAGAATTCTTTTTTTCCTGAAATGAGCCGGAGTTTTTTTAAATCTGTGTTTTTGCCTCTCCCAGGAGATTGCAAGGCTGCTGATGGATGGGAAGCATTGGGGGCCATGATGCTCAATTGGAACATGACTAAGACAAACCCAATGGATAAACTGATCTTTTCCTGTCTGTCACTTTCATATGATCGTAAGCATTGATCATAGTCATCTGCAGCAGTAAATAGGCTAGCACATAGCATTTAACAGAGCTGGAAGTCAACAGCGATAAAGTATTGTTGGGTATAAGTAGGTAAACTCAGAAAAGGATTAAGGGAATTGATTGGGGCTCCGAATGATGACAGCGAACTTTCAACAAACCGAGAAAGGGATGCTGAACACCTCAATAATGAAGAACTGTGAAACTTGCACTAGCAATAATGATAAACTGTACGAGCTATTCGAAGCGTAACATTCTGCATGTCCCCAGGGATGCTGTGTGGAGAAAAAGTGAAAATATTTGTGACTGGGGAAAACACCAATCTGCGGCCAGAAGTGAGTCAAGATGTTTGAGCAGGACCCTACATGCAACATCCATCAAAATGCACCTAGTACAGCTTTCAGAGAATAAATCTAGACCTGGATTAACTGCATCTGCAGAAGATGATAAATAAAATATGGAAAATCCAGTACTTATTAAATTAATAGATAATATATACATGCTAATTTTTCAAAACTTTTTTTAAAAATTCATTTAAAATGTGACCATTTTTTGTTAACCCCATGAATGCTGATTCAAGAATAGAAACATATTTCTCATATCTTTACATTTTTAAAGGCTTGGGGAAAAAAGCAAACCCAAATAAATTTTTCAACGTGTTTCTTAAAATGACCAGACTCAGAAGGAGGACACGTCAGGAGGGCTTTCTCCCGAGGTAAATAGATTTTTTTTCTTTGCATCTCATATGGCTGCAAATAATAAATTTGCTGTTATTTGTTATTTTAACATCTTGATAAGGCCTCTAGAATTACATTACATTTTGTTAGTAATAGTTTAAAAAAAAGTTGTTACATTTTAAGATCTGACTGCAGACAGAGTAACATCGCACTTACCGTTCGGACTAGAAGTTCAGAAGTATACATTTTTGTGAAGCTGTGTCGCCTCCCTAAATTTAACTTTCTTTAATGCAAACATTTGCATTTTTTCTTTTTACAATTCATGCTGTCCACTCAGATAATACATTAATACATTGCCTACAGGACTCTCAAATTTTGTGACAGTGCTCCAAGAAAAGTGGATCAAGATGAAATACACTAAGCTTTTAAGTCCACTGCAAAATTAGCACTCAATTAGTTTTGAAGGTTTTAGTTACGGTGTTGGAGCTTGGTGACATTATAATGCTTGAAAATGTTTTGTGGCAAGCAGTGCCACAATTATTCCATTGAAAATAACAGTTCCATTGTTAAGAGTAAAGCCAATGGTGCCATTTTGACTGTATCTTTGGTGCTATATTTACAGCATTATGCTACTAATAACAGTTTCTAAATGCATACAACTGGAAAGAACCAAGTGTTTCTTCCCTTTTAAGACATTGTGCTTTTTGTTCTTAATAATAGCAACATGTTGCTGGGTGTACTGGTTCTGGATCTAGTCAGTGTATGCATTACTCCACAGTGCACTACACCAGAACAACGCATGTATATAGTAACTTTAACGTGGAAAAAACATCCCAATGTAATTCAGAGGCATAAGGCAAAAATGAATCCTGAGCCAAAGGTGGTGATATTAGGAAAGGCGACCAAAAGGTTAGTCAAAGAGGTGGGAGTTAACGAGGTCATAAAGGAGGAGAGGGATGTGCTCAGGTTTACGGGGAGAGTTGCTCGTACTGTTGGGGGGGGGTTTAAACTAACTTGGCAGGGGGATGGGATATGGAGTGGAGCTATAGTAGGGGGTGATGCACAGCCAACTATAGAGGAAAAAACACGTCAGCCTGAAAGGCAGAGCAAATATGTAACGGCACAAGGGAGTATGGCAAGGCTGGATGGCATTTATTTTAATGCAAGGAGTCTTGCGAGTAAGGTAGATGAATTGAAGATGTTGATGAACACATGGGAGTACGATATTGTTGCTATCACAGAGACATCGTTGAGGGAGGGGCAGGACTGGCAGCTCAATATTCCGGGGTATAGAATCTTCAGGCGAGACAGAAGGGGGTGTAAAAGAGGAGGGGGTGTCGCAATATTAATCAAGGAGTCAATTACTGCTGTAAGGAGGGATGATATCTTAGCAGGTTCCTCTAATGAGGCCATATGGGTAGAACTTAAAAACAAAAAGGGGGCAAGCACTTTGCTGGGAGTGTACTATAGGCCCCCAAACAGTCAGGGGGAGATAGAGGAACAGATATGTAAGCAAATCTCAGAAGTGTAGAAATAATAGGGTAATAATAGTAGGGGATTTCAACTTCCCCCATATTAACTGGGATAGTCAGAGTGTGAAAGGCTTAGAGGGTACGGAATTCTTAAAGTGCATCCAGGAGAGCTTTTTGAGCCAGCATGTAGAAAGTCCTACAAGAGAGGGGGCGGTACTGGACCTAATTCTAAGGAATGCAGCCGGGCAAGTGGTAGATGGATCAGTAGGAGAGCATTTTGGTGACAGTGACAATAATTCGGTGAGATTTAAGGTGGTCATGGAAAACGACAAAGATGGACTGGAAATAAAGGTTCGAAATTGGGGGAAGGCCGATTTTAATATGATAAGGCAGGATCTGGCCAAAGTGGACTGGGATCAGCTACTTGTAGGAAAATCCACATCAGCGCAGTGGGAGTCTTTCAGAAAGGAAATAGAGAGTACAACGGCAACATGTTCCCGTAAAGGTCAAGGGTGGGACCAACAAGCCCAGGGAACCCTGGATGTCAAGGGATATACGAGAATGGAGTAGGGAAAAAAAGGGAGGCTTTTGGCAGATACAAAGGACTAAAAACAGTGGAAGCCCTAGAGGAGTATAGAAAGTGCAGGGGGGTACTTAAAAAAGAAATTAGGAGAGCGAAGAGGGGGCATGAAATAACACTGGAGGGCAAAATAAAGGAAAATCCCAAGGTGTTTTATAAGTATATTAAGGGCAAGAGGATAACCAGGGAAAGAGTAGGGCCCATTAGGGACCAAAGTGGCAATCTGTGTGTAGAGCCAGAAGATGTAGGTGGGGTTTTAAATGAATATTTTGCATCTGTGTTCACTATGGAGAAGGACGATTTAGGCATAGAAATCAAACAGGGGGATTGTGATATACTTGAACAAATTAGTATCGAGAGGGAGGAGGTACTAGCGGTTTTAGCGGGCTTAAAAGTGGATAAATCCCCAGGCCCAGACGAGATGTATCCCAGGCTGCTGTGTGAGGCAAGGGAGGAGATTGCAGGGGCTCTGACACAAATTTTCAGAACCTCTCTGGCCACAGGGGAGGTGCCAGAGGACTGGAGAACAGCTAATGTAGTACCATTATTCAAGAAGGGTAGTAGGGATAAACCAGGGAATTATAGGCCAGTGAGCCTAACATCAGTGGTAGGGAAATTATTGGAAAAAATTCTGAGGGACAGAATTAGTCTCCACTTGGAGGGGCAAGGATTAATCAAGGATAGTCAGCATGGCTTTGTCAGGGGGAGATCATGTCTGACCAATTTGATTGAATTTTTCGAGGGGGTGACTAGGTGTGTGGATGAGGGTAGTGCAGTTGATGTGGTCTACATGGACTTCAGTAAGGCTTTTGACAAAGTCCCACATGGGAGACTGGTCAAGAAGGTAAGAGCCCATGGGATCCAGGGCAACTTGGCATATTGGATCCAAAATTGGCTGAGTGGCAGGAGGCAGAGGTGAAGGTTGTTTTTGTGACTGGAAGCCTGTGTCCAGTGGTGTACCACAGGGATCGGTGCTGGGTCCTTTGCTGTTTGTAGGGTACATTAATGATTTAGATATGAATGTAGGAGGTATGATCAGTAAGTTCGCAGATGACACGAAAATTGGTGGGGTGGTAAATAGCGAGGAGGGAAGCCTCAGGCTACAGGACGATATAGACGGGTTGGTCAGATGGGCAGAACAGTGGCAAATGGAATTTAACCCTGAAAAGTGTGAGGTGATGCATTTTGGGAGGACTAACAAGGCAAGGGAATACACAATGAATGGTAGGACCCTAGGAAGGACAGAGGATCAGAGGGACCTTGGTGTGCATGTACATAGATCCCTGAAGGCAGCAGGACAGGTAGATAAGGTGGTTAAGAAGGCATATGGGATACTTGCCTTCATTAGCCGAGGCATAGAATATAAGAGCAGGGAGGTTATGATGGAGCTTGTCAAAACGCTAGTTAGGCCACAGCTGGAATACTGTGTGCAGTTCTGGTTGCCACACTATAGGAAGGATGTGATTGCATTGGAGAGGGTGCAGAGGAGATTCACCAGGATGTTACCTGGGCTGCAGCGCTTCAGCTATGAAGAGAGACTGGACAGGCTGGGGTTGTTTTCCTTAGAGCAGAGAAGGCTGAGGGGGAACCTGATTGAGGTGTACAAAATTATGAGGGGCATAGATAGGGTAGATAGAAAGGAACTTTTCCCCTTAGTAGAGGGGGTCAATAACCAGGGGGCATAGTTTCAAGGTAAGGGGCAGGAGGTTTAGAGGGGATTTGAGGAAAAACTTTTTCACCCAGAGGGTGGTTGGAATCTGGAACTCACTGCCTGAAAGGGTGGTAGAGGCAGGAACCCTCACAACATTCAAGAAGCATTTAGATGAGTAATCGAGGTGTTCTCTATTCCCAAGTAAGGTGAATGAAAAATTTTCACGGTAATTCTTTACTTGATAAAAAAGTTTATTTTAAACTACTGCAGATGTAGTCATTCACTGACAGGTGAACTGAAATAACATAGAAGTGAGTCCTTTCAGGTCTCATTAAAAAAAGTATTCATCAAATTAACTTTTTTCAAAACCAGTGTTTAGTTACATTTTTTAAGCTTATGTGAATAAAATGATTCCGAGAGAAAGGTAGCATTTATTTTCTTTTATGGTTACCAGAATTTATTTGATATAGTTTACTTTACTGGCAATAAAGTAAAAATAAACATGCAGCATGGTGAAAATATTTAATTTTTAACCAATAAAACATTGATCTTGTAATTAGAATCACACCTTAAAGATATAAATTAGTTTAAAATCAAATCTTATACATTTTGCATTAGCATTAAGCTACTTACTCTCCATCTACTGCTGGTCTTCTGCACACACAGTGAAACTTGCCACCAAAGTCAATGTAAAGATCATCACCCACTATATGGAAGATTTTACCAATGACTATTTTGTCTTTGGCAGGGCCCATCTGTGTCAAAGGGGAGTGCCTCAATAATGACGCAAATGAGTCCGCTTTCTGGGAAGACACCTAAAAGAAAAACATTAAGACATTAAAAAAACAATTATAATGAAGGCATATTATGAATACAATTCCAATTCAATCTACTCATTCAGATCAAATTTTACAATATTTTGTCTATGTAACTCATTTCGACGATAATTCTTACAGAAAACGCTAAATTTTTACTAAAGGACTAAATAAAGTGTATAATTCCTGGTGTCACTAATAAATCAGCGGTTTTCAAATCTTTGAGATGGGGACTCCACCCCACCTGTAAATATTAACATACTCCCAGGGACCCTCGCTATCCTAACTTCCAAAAAACAGTGCTAGCACTGGAGAAAACAATTTATTAACATACAGCAACAGAAACAATGTGCTACTAGGTGTACAATTACAGAAAATTCACACATTTGATAACAGACTGACAAAAAGCTAGTGGCCTTGAAGAACCTTTGGACTCCTTCATGGTCCCCCATAGGATGACCTATGAGCTAGAGGAACAAAGGCTTCTGCAGATCGTCACATAACAATTATTCCTATAAAATGTGTCCCACTTCTTTGTTTTATATGTAGCATTAACATGCGAAAAGTCTTTGCTTCAAGCCAAAGTCAGTCCTAGGAAAAGCAATCAATAAGCACTTGTGTTTCTCTCAACTACTTCTATATACACCCGAGGTAACCTTCCTTGAAAATGAGACTGCACAAGGAAAATCTTGGTAAATTTTTGACTTGCAAGGCCAATGCTATAACATTCAACTCATTTAATATTTGTAATTTACTACATATAACAAATTCCACCGTACATTTCTTTTGTACCTTAATGTAGTTGTGCTGCATTACTAGTCTGAGATCTGTAGTGGCAGAGTGGGAAAGCATATCTAGCAACACGAGAGTTATACTGCAGGCTGAGCCTGATTATGAACTGTATCCATCCACCAGGTGTAAGCTCTATGTATGCGCGCTTACATACACATGTAGAGCTCGGCACCTTGAGTTATTTTTAATTAGGTGAGCACCAACAAGAGTTTCTGCTTTCCCATAACATTAAAAAGATTGGAGTAAGTTTATAAAGTGCTCAAGCCCAACACACCACCCAAGCATTTTTTTTAAAAATCTGACTTCAGAGCATACTGGAGTTATGTTGCAAAAAGAGTCAAGCCCAAGCAGTGCAAGACGCCCTTCCTGAGGATGTTTTGTACCATGTGGCATGTCTTTTGGAGTCATGCACACCTGAAATACCTTTGCATCAGTGCAAAAGTAGCAATATAACTGCTGCCTAACATGTTTTCCCGATTCTTCTACAAGACTGGAATACTGGAAATGGCACAGGGAGAGGAATGAAAATGAACTGAAATCAAATACAGAATTCTTGTTTCTCTAACAACAAAATGAAAATTCTAATTAGGGCTGTAACAAGGCTTCAGAAATTCAAAGGTTTTTACAAAGTTAAACGACTTTGATGCTATTTTTCTGGGTTTAAAGCTGTCTGGTAAAGGGGATCCCAATACAGATCCTCATGTCACACTAACTAAAAAGCTAAATGATTTAGAGTAATAATTACAGATGCAATTCCCTGTTTTCATAAAATAATAAATGTAAAATCCAAATTACACTCTTTTTGTACAGAAGTACTGTTCCTTAAAAGTTTAAAGCACGGTTCAGACTTTAGCAAAGACAATCATAAAAACTTTGACATTTAACTCCTGACATGAGCTTTAGTGAAAGCAGTGGCAAAGAATAATCCTGAGACAAAAAATGAAAAGGAGAAATAAACATTACTTTTTATGGTGAAAGTTTTTTTTAAATTACCTTTTAGTACATTCACTGGATCTGGTCTTCTCTAATGCCCCATCTTCTGAAGATGGAGTCTCAGCTCTGTTCAAAACAGGCTTACCTTCCAGAATTCATATTTAACTAACGTTGAGTCTATTGGACAGTTGGGTAGTGTAATAAATCGGAGATCTGTCTTGTTTTGAATCATAGACTGTATTTTTAATATTTCTTTATGGGAATTTGTAGATTGGTAGCATGATGACAAGTTTAAAATAATTCCACTACGTTCTGGAGGCTGCTTGTTATTCTGTATTGGGAAAATACACATCTTGTGATACAGTCACTTCAAAAGGGGTTGTCTGAATCGGACAAGGTGGATTAAAAACTGTAAAAGACAATCGCTGTTATCGGCACTGGCCAGTCCACAAGGCTGTCACCAAATGCATCAAAGATGCTGTTCTATAAATGTTCTATAGGCAGTTTCTGTGCCACTGAATACCTCTGATTGACAGTGTTGTATAATTGGGAAGATTGTCTTTGTGTTATCTTCCTACGCCCAGTTCCAACTTCAAAGCAGAGGCAGAACTGGAGCACTGTGTCAAGGTTCCTTCAGTGAATCTTTGCTTTGTCAGGCAACTAATGAACTGGAGCTACTGGAAAACTCCATGAATATCCAATTTCATGTATAAACTTCACATTAAGGTGTAATACTCCAGAGAATGACAGGAACTGGAGATATTTTTAATATTTTATTATTTTACAATAGCTTCTGTAAGCTAAGTGAGAAACACAGCAATTTCTCTATTCACTTTTGTTTTTGCCAATTTTATTTTTTAAATAGATTTGACTTGTAGTAGCCTGAAACATATGGTCTATTAGAGCATTATTTGCTTGTCAGTCAGAGAAGTCCAGAGTTGTTGTTTCTGGTGTCCATGTTGGCAGGAAATGGGGTTATTGTTCAGCTGGAGCACGCTAGCACCCAGACCACTTCACATATAAGGTTAATGTTTCAGTTCATAGGAAGCATGGGCATACCTTTGGAAGGAGTTCTTCGCACCGGGCAAAAAAATCTTGAAAATGCCCACATTTTTAAATCATTAACACATTCACATCAATCAGCTTTGTTGTAGTTTGAATTTTTAGGACACAATATATCTAATCACAAGAAAACCTTGCAAACAATCATTCATGGATAACAAGGTCCTTATCAAGTTGACGTAGTACTTAATTAGAGGATAGTTTACCCATAATACCCTACAGATATGATGTTGTGACTTTGCAGTTCTTGATAAGTAGGACTTAGTTGATTATAATTTAAGGTGTTGGATAACTTTTATCCTCTAATAATCAATGGCAAAAACAGAGTACTAACAATGATCTAGGGTACAGTATAGCTAGCTAGCAAGCATCAGAATTACTTGTCGTTTTTGCTCAATACACCCACAGCATCGCCCAATGATCAACAGTACAACCATGCACATGTCTTTAGTAATGTAGTGGGATCGTTAGAACAACAGGCAGACAGGACTATTATTAGGAAGCCAAGAAATGCCAAACTATTTGACCTAAAAAGCACTGATGACTAAAGGTTACAAGTTAGCTTTAATGGGAAATAGAGTCAAAAACATTTCACACAACACTTTGAGATAACTTGCCTTATTTATCAAACTTGACAGTTTTAAATACCAAAACATTCCATAAGTCCTAAGATAAACAGTTGCTGACATCACTATTATAGTACAGTGCAAAACATGCACCAAACAAGATTCACACCACCTACTTCAATCCACATGCCAAGTACTGTGCGTTGTTTATTGCAACACAAAAGAATTTTGCTCTTGTAATGTAAATTAGAGATCTTTTCATATTTAATACCTGTATCACAGAGTATTAATGACAATCAATTAAAATTCAGTTTTTCTGTTTACAAAAAAGGTTATATTTGTGAGAAGCAGTTTTTATCAAGTTTAAAAGCATAGCTCCTCAGGCTTTTCTTTTATTCCCAAGCTGATTGCTTGAATCACTCATGCTCCATCATAAGGTTAGATCTAAAAGTGGATACGGTTTCAATATTTGGCAGTAAATGGAGGGAAAAAATACCTTGTTCTTTTCATAACTGTTCAGACATCATCTGTTCTCAATGAGTATACTTGTGAGTAAGAAATTATAGTTTAAAAGTCTCAAATACATAGCGGTAATATTAAAAACAGAATTTGCATTTCTGTTGGTACTCTGAGAAATGTCACTGCACTTGGATACGCTGAAACAAACACTGTTAAATGATACTAATGATTCAGCAATAAATTTCTAAACATTTTCCTCATACAGAATTATAAATTCTCTGTTTTGAATTTCTGATTTATCCCTGAGATTTCATTTTGTTTCATCGACAGGTACGGTATTCATTATTTACTTTGAGAAATAACTTCAGGAAATTGAGATCACAGGGAATTCAAGGGGATCTCTATTTAAAACCAACCCAAATCAATGCGAAGAACGGCTTGTCTCTCTCAACTTGGGTTTCATGACAAGGTATCTGCAGTCTCAATACAGTTATAGAATCATAGAATGGTTACAGCATGGAAGAAAGCAATTCAGCCAGTTGAGCCCATGCCAGCTCTCTGCAAGAGCACCTCAGCTAGTCCCACTCCCTCGCCCTTTCCCCGTAACCCTGCAAATTTTTTTCCTTCAGGTACTTATCCAACTCCCTTTTGAAAGCCATGATTGAGACTGCCTCCACCACCCTTTCAGGCAGTGCATTCCAGATCCTAACCACTCACTGAGTAAAAAAGTTTTTCCTCATGTCGCCTTTGGTTCTTCTGCCAATCACCTTAAACCTGTGTTCTCTGGTTCTTGACCCTTCTGCCAATGAGAACAGTTTCTCTCTATCTACTCTGTCTGGACCCCTCATGATTTTGAACACCTCTATCAAATCTCCTTTCAATCTACATCAATACAAAAGCAAAATACTGGAAATCTGAAATATAAACAGAAAATGCTGGAAATACTCAGCAGGTCAGGCAGCATCTGTAGAGAGAGAAACTGAGTTAACGTTTCAGGTTGATGACCCTTCGTCAGAACTGGAAAAAGTTGGCGATGTAAAAGGTTTTTAAGCAAGTGTAGGGGCAGGGAGAGGGGGGAGGAGAGGAAAGAACAAAAGGGACGGTCTGTGATAGGATGGAACGCAGGAGAGATTAAGCGACAAAAGGGATGATGGTGCAAGGCAAAAGGAGATGGTAATGGGACAAGTTAAGAAACAAAAGATAAGTCTAGATGAAGTGTAAATGGCAATGGCAGAGTCATCAACAGCTGCCATGTGAAAAAAAAATAGGGGCAGAGGAACAACCCCAGCTTCTCCAGTCTTTCCACATAACTGAAGTCCCTCATCCCTGGAATCATTCTCGTAAATCTTTTCTGCACCCTCTATAAGGCCTTCACATCCTTCCTAAAGTGCGGTGTCCAGAATTGGACACAGTACTCCAGTTGAGGCCGAACCAGTGTTTTATACAGGTTCATCATAATTTCCACGCTTTTGTACTCTATACCTCTATTTATGAAGCCCAGGATCCCGTATGCTTTTTTAACCACTTTCTCAACCTGCCCTGCCAACTTCAATGTTTTGTGCACATATACCCCCAGGTCTCTCTCTTCATGCACCCCCTTTAGGGTTGTACCCTTTAGTTTATATTTCCTCTCTTTATTCTTTCTACCAAAACTTCACACTTTTCTGTGCTAAATTTCATTTGCCATGTGTCTGCCCATTCCACCAGCCTGTCTATGTCTTCCTGAAGTCTATCACTATCCTCCTCACTGTTCACTAGACTTCCAAGTTTTGTGTCATCTGCAAATTTTGAAATTGTGCCCTGTACACCCATGTCCAAGTCATTAATATATATCAAGAAAAGCAGTGGTCCTAGAACCAACCCCTGGGGAACGCCACTGTATACCTTCCTCCAGTCCGAAAAACAACTGTTCACCACTACTCTCTGTTTCCTGTCACCTAGCCAATTTCGTATCCATGCTGCCACTGTCCCTTTTATTCCATGGGCTTCAACTTTGCTGGCAAGCCTATTATGTGGCACTTTGTCGAACGCCTTTTGGAAATCCATGTACACCACTTCAACCGCATTGCCCTCATCAACCCTCTGTTACCTCATCAAAAAACTCGATCAAGTTGGTTAAATACGATTTGCCTTTAACAAATCCGTGTTGGCTTTCCTTAATTAATCCACACTTGTCCAAGTGACTGTTAACTTTGTCCCTGATTATTGTTTCTAAAAGCTTCCCCACTACCGAGGTTAAACTGACTGGCCTGTAGTTGCTGGGTTTATCTTTACACCCTTTTTTGAACAAGGGTGTAACATTTGCAATTCTCCAGTCCTCTGGCACCACCCCTGTTTCTAAGGAGGATTGGAAGATTATGGCCAGTACCTCCGCGATTTCTTCCTTCACTTCCCTCAGCGTCCTAGGATGCATCCTATCTGGTCCTGGTGACTTATCTACTTTAAGTACAACCAGCCTTTCTAATACCTCCTCTTTATCAATTTTTATGCCATCCAGTATCTCCTCTACCTCATCCTTCACTATGTCTATGGCAGCATCTTCTTCCTTGGTGAAGACAGATGCAAAGTACTCATTTAGCACCTGAGCCATACCCTCTGCCTCTATGCGTAGGTCTCCTTTTTGGTCCCTAATCGGCCCCACCCCTCCTCTTACTACCCGTTTACTATTTATATGCCTATAGAAGATTTTTGGATTTCCTTTTACATTAGCTGCCATTCTATTCTCATACCCTCTCTTTGGCCCTCTTATTTTCCTTTTCACTTCCCCTCTGAACTTTCTCTATTTAGCCTGATTCTCAGATGTATTCTCGACTTGACATCAATCATATGCGCTCTTTTTCTGCTTCATCTTACTCTCTATCTCTTTCGTCATCCAGGGAGCTCTGACTTTAGTTGCCGTACCTTTCCCCCTAGTGAGAATGTACCTCGACTGTACCCAAACTATTTCCTCTTTAAAGGCAGCCCATTGTTCCATTACAGTTTTGCCTGCCAATCCTTGATTCCAATTTATCCGGGCCAGATCCATTCTCAACCCACTGAAATTGGCCTTCCTCCAATTAAGTATTTTTACTCTAGATTGCTCCCTGTCCTTTTCCATAACTAATCTAAACCTTATGATACTATGATCACTGTTCCCTAAAGTTCCGAGCAGTTACTGATCCACCACACAAACTATCAGAATTCAGTAGAATTCAGTACGCAATGACACTAAGCTGGTTATCTCACTTAGAAAGGCCCATTGAAGGAGCAATCAGCCCACCGGGAGAAGAACTTAAATTCAGCACAGGCAATAATCTGCTAATATTTCTCTGCTCCTATCCGTCATCTGATCTGTACTAAACCCGAATGTTGATATGTTAATACACTGTGCCAAAGTAGAGTGGACATTCCCTTGACCAGAACTGGCATCCCTCACATTGATGAGCATTAAAAACATCAACATTATATAAATATATAAATTTAAAAAGAAAAGGCTTGCATTTATATAGCGCATTTCACGACCTAAGGATGTCCCAAAGCACTTTACAGCCAATTAAGTACTTTTAAGTGTAGTCACTGTTGTAATGCAGGAAACGCGGCAGCCAATGTATGCACAGCAAGATCCCACAAAGAGCAATGTGATAATGACCAGATAATCTGTTTTAATGATGTTGGCTGCGGGATAAATATTGGCTGGGACATCGGGGAGAATTCCCCAGCTATTCTTCGAATAGTACCATGGGATCCATCTGTGAGGGCAGACATTTCAACCAAAAGACGGCGCCTCCAACAGTGCAGCACACCATTAATACTGCACTGGACTATCAGCCTAGATTATGGGCTCAAATCTCTGGATTGGGACAAATCCACAACCTTCTGACTCAGGTGAGTGCGCTACCACTGAGCCATGGCCAACACTAAGTTTAAAGATAACTTACTAGAATAGCCTACATTACTAGTTTTATAAAATACAACACATAACTAACCAAAATGATCAGAACTTAATACTTAAAAATTATGCTGCATGCATAACTCCGGCAATAAACAGCTCTAAATTTAGAAATCCCAACTTTGACCAGAATTCAAACCCATCTGTTTGCACAAAATAAACTGCACTAGTTTTGGCTTGGAATGGTAGAGAATGCACTGTGCAAACAGAATAGAATATAATGGGGTAGACTTTTGACTTCACCACCTGGGCAGTAACCTGGCAGAGTGGATCATCTAGCCTTTATAGAACTCACACGATTCCCATTCCAACAATTTCAATGGAATGAGAATTGGGCGGGTACTATATAGGGCAGATTGCCACTCGTGGTGAAGATGAAAATCTACCCCAATGTCTCTACAGTAAGGAGCACAGGATGCAGCCTGAATCAATCCTGAGTACAGAGGTACACTACTTGTAACCAAGCTCACATTGTTTGGTTAAAGAAAGAAATGCCCTTGTGAGGACAACCAGAATGGGGGGAAAAATGGAATTGAAAAAACTCTGTCTCTTTGATATTAAAATACAAGATATGGAATCAAGGTGTATTTGCTAATCCTAAAATAGCGGGCACAAGAATCAGAATAGTTTGTGAACATGTTCTGTCCAATGTTGCAATGTCTACATATACTAATAAAATGTGTTTATATGAATTATTGTATAGCAATTAAAAAATAACAAGTTTTTCTTTCACATAACACAGCAAAAGACCGAGACATTCTGGCCCAGAAATTGATCTCGCTCTGTTCCCGCGGGGGTAAGCCTTCCCCGCGATGTCTCACCTCGCTTGTGCTTTTTCAGATCCAGCTCGCACAAACTTGATGTTCTGGACAGCTGCTGTGCTGGGCTTGCGTATCCCACCGGCGTAGTGAATTCGTGCGAGCTGTGGGATCACGTGACTCAGTTAGAGCCAATGGCAGCACACCATCTTCCATTCATAAGTTTCACAGACCTGCTGTGAAATCTATGAATCTTACACCCCCCCAAAATAACAGCTAAACCTCAATTAAATAAAAAAAAAACCATCACATTAATAAAATAAGTATAGTTAATTAAATTAACCATTTTAAATAAAAAATTAAATTTTTGAAAAAATTTAAAATCTTTTAAAAAGTTATAAAAATAAACTTACCTGTCTTTAAAGTCTCTAAAAAAGATATACCTGTTAAAAAAAATTCAAAAACATACTTAATTCACTACTTACCTTCTTAAAAGTGGGTCTTACTCCTCCTTTTTACATTTCCAAAATCTTCAGTACTTACCTGCGCGTCCAAAGCATGAAGTGCACAGCGTGCGCGCAGCCTGTAGCGCGCACGCGATGCACCGAGGACCCGCCCCCTTTTCAGAAGAGCAATTGCTGGTTTTCAGCGCATGCGCAGGGCATGCAGAAAACCGGCAATTGGAGTGGGAATACGCGAGAGTACGCAGTGCGTACTCTCGCGTCCCGGGATCAATTTTCGGCCCAATATGTTTCTCTCATTTTACTTTAGAATACACATCACAGGGCAATGAAGAAATCATTGCTCTAAAGTGTTATGCTACATACTAATAGCATGCGTGTTTGTGGCAATGATTCCCCACAATGATCTCCTCCCAATCTTGGTTGTGTCGCCAGTGAAAGACATCAGAGGCCAAGAACATTTCTGGTTTTGGGGAGCGGGAAAAATGTCATAAAGCCTCTAGTAAAACAGCAAAAGGATATTGTAGAAAAACAACCTTGATTCATAAGCAAAATGGCCAGCCTTTTCAAGAAGGCCCAATACCACTTTCTCAGGACAACTAGGGATGGGCAATAAATGCGACATTGCCAGTGTTTCAAGAATTTTTTTTAAAAATGCTCATTTGGCATGGAACCCAGAAGGTGGTCTGAAGGTTGCCCATGTATTAGTAATCAGCGACTGGTTCCAGTTGAAAGAAAATGAGATTTTAATATGCTAACGTTGGTTGATTGCAGAGATATCTAACTGCACCTGTACTATAGTATCCTTGATGGCCAGATGGGCACAGTACAATCGTCAGTCATCAGTCCCATTCCTGACTTCATGATGGAGGGAAGGTCATCAATGAAGCAGCTAAATATGGTTGGGCCGAGAATATTTCCTACAGCGCAGTCCTGACACTGCGATGACTGGCTTCCAACAACAGCAACTATCTTCTTTTGTGTCAGGTATGACTCAGCCACTGGAGGATTTTGCCCGTAACTCCCATTGACTTCAGTTTTGCTAGGGCTTCTTGGTGTCATTCTTGGTTGAATGCTGTCTTAATGTTCTCTCCTCTGATGCTCAGCTCTTGCATCCATGTCTGGATCAAGGCAGTGACAAGGTCTGGAGCAGTGTGGTTCTAGAGGAACCCAAACTGAGCATTAGCAAGCAGATTATTGGTGTTACTTGATGGCACTGTTGATAACTCCTTCCATCACTTTCTTGATGCGTAGAAGCAGGGTAATAGGGCAGTAATTGGCCGGGTTAGATTTATCCTACTTTTTGTAAACAGGGCATAGCTGGGCAATTCTGCACACTGTCGATGGCATCGCTGCACTGCAATAGTTTGGCTCGAGAGGCAGGTAGTTCTACTGTGCAGGTCTACAGTATTATAGCTATACTTACTGTAAATGCACTGTTTCACACTAAATTTTGTTTATCTGCCTGTCATATGTTTAATAGCTTAATTCTCAGAGAGTGTATATTAAATCCACCTTCCGAAGATGAAGGGAATCACGAGGTGGCCTAAAATACATTTCAGTTAGTTGGTGTACTATGGCAAGGTTTCTCTGTTCAATCCCTAAACTTGCTATTGTTTACCTAGATAGTGGGCATTTTAAAGCATTCTATGGATTATAGGGAAGACTATTTCCACTTACAGGAGTGATTAGTAATGCAGAACCTGAGCTGAATATTTAGGAGGGATAACAAGTTTTCTAAAGTGGTAATTAAATAAATAGTATTACATATGGGTTTGTGAGGTCCTGTATCTTTAGTTAACAGCAAGGTAGGTAATAATTTTACTTTGTTATTTATGTAATATATCACTTCAGTAATTTTGAAGTAATGGTGAACTGCTTCAGCAGCATTGGAACTGCGGTAAATATCAAAATCCACAATGGCACCAGTCAGCATTACATTTAACACTGTTTGCTACTAACGGCATTGCTTCTAATCTGGGCATTTCATCTAAGTTCAGCCCTCACCCACTTAATGTCTGAAAACACTCATAACAGTTTCCGAAAGTGTCCTTAGAGGGTTTCCAGGACTCCAATGGCTGGACATTCTGTTTAAAATAAATGATGCAAATTTCAACTTTATTAGATTGCAAAGCACATTGTTGCGAAAGATAAGTGAACTTATGTCTGAACTGAACAGTTATAAAATTATATGGTCTAGGAGTCGGCAACTTTACAAGGAAATAAACGACTCTCACTTGCTAAATAAATGAGGCCACAGGCGGAGCTATTTATGACCCATATGGAGCCTTTTTTGCCAAGTAAACTCAGCAATTCTGATAAACATACAATCAAATTATACTATATGTAGCTTTAACAATTTAAAAATATTGTAAAGTTTTGTAGCTTCTTAAAAGCAATTAGGTGAGACATTTTCTGCACAAGAAAATGGATCACAATTATCATCTCCCTAACATCTGTCTGAGGCTGAACCACACTGTTCGCAACCTGGGTGTCATATTTGACCCTGAAATGAGCTTCCGACCACATATCCGTAGCATAACTAAGACCGCCTATTTCATCTTCCGCAACATCGCCCGTCTCCGCCCTTGCCTCAGCTCATCCGCTGCTGAAACCCTCATCCATGCCTTTGTTTTCGAGACCTGACTATTCCAACGCATTCCAGGCTGGCCTCCCACATTCTACCCTACGTAAACTTGAGGTCATCCAAAACTGCTCGTGTCCTAACTCGCACCAAGTCCCGTTCACCCATCACCCCTGTGCTCGCTGACCTACATTGGCTCCAGGTTAAGCAGCGCCTTGATTTCAAAATTCTAATCCTTGTTTTCAAATCCCTCCATGGCCTCGCCCCTTCCTATCTCTGCAATCTCCTTCAGCCCAACAACACCCTCCCCCACCCCCCGCAATATCTACGCTCTTCTAATTCTGCCCTCTTGAGCATCCCTGATTATAATCGCTCAACCATTGGTGGCCATGCCTTCTGTTGCCGAGGCCCTAAGCTCCGGAATTCTCTGCGTAAACCTCTCCGCCTCGCTACCTCTCTTTCCTCCTTTAAGACGCTCCTTAAAACCTACCTCTTTGACCAAGCTTTTGGTCATCTGCCCTAATTTCTCCTTATGTGGCTCAGTGTCAATATATTTTGTCTTTTAATACTCCTGTGAAGCGCCTTGGGATGTTTTACTACGTTAAAGGCGCTATATAAATACAAGTTGTTGTTGTTTTAAATATGCAATTTATTCACTCCCAGATGTAAAGAAAATTAACGTATTAACACACTAAACAGTAAATATAAAGTAGTGGTGAAAAAGATGATGCAAAATCCTTTTCTACTCTAAGTATCTTATGAGCTGTGTACATACTATCTATTGATGTATTAAAAATCTTGAGCATAGCTTGGACTTCCTGTAAGTGTAACACTTGCTTCTTACAATGCTTTTTCCAGCATGCTCAAAACCTATTTGTTATACTCACTCCAATTAAGTGCTCCCAGTTCCCGATTTGCATCTTCAACATAGGTGACACTATTCTCCACAGCGCAACTGCCCGAAGCCTGTGTGACGCTCGCTCCTTCCCGTCTCCTCTCTGCATTTCCAACTGCTGGTGGCCTTTAATCCCTCAACTCTCAGTGCTGCCTCCTATCACCTGTTACAGCTACCCCACCCGTGGTCTTTCGCCCCTCTCATCACTCTCTCGTGCTGTCCACTTTCTCCGCGCACTCCCCCCACCACCACCTTCGCTGCCCTTCCCAATCCTATAAATGCCCTATTGCTACATTCTTGACCATGACCTCAGAATCGGCTACATTCTTGACCATGACCCCAGAATCGGCTTTAGGTTTTAAGGAGCGTCTTAAAGGAGGAAAGAGAGGTAGAGAGGTGGAGAGTTTTAGGGATATAATTCCAGAGCTTAGGCAGCTGAAGGCACAGCCGTCAATGGTGGAGCAATTAAAATCGGGGATGAGCAAGAGGTCAGAATTGGAGGAGTGCAGATATCTCAGAGGGTTGTAGGAGGTTACAGAGATAGGGAAGGGCGAGGCTGTGGAGGGATTTGAAACCAAGGATGAGAATTTTATAACCAAGATTGTATGTGGATTACATAGAGTATGTAGATTATGAGTGAACAGAGAGAATTTAAGCTTTCTACCCTGCTGGTCAAACATTCAAAGAAGCAGCCCTCCTCTAAGTTTCCCACAGAGAATTCTGTATGAGAACTAGAAATACCGTAACCATTAGACACAATGGCAGTGGAACATCCAAATCCCTCGACAGTTTCCACATAAAAATATTGATGCAATTGATATATTGGCCCGGATCTTGCTGGGAAATAACTGTCTGTTAACGACGCATTCCATTATTAATGGTCAAATCGGCCAGCAATTTCAGGGGATTAAGAGATACGCTGCGAGTTGGTCGCTTTACGCCGCTCCGCACGTTTGCCTCGCACAAAAGGCATCTCGCCCTTAGCATGCCCGTTTCTTTAAAGAACCTGCTGGATTTGCACATTAATTGCCTGTTAAACTTGCTGCAGAAAGTTAAGTCTGATAATTAAGAGTACAAGGACCCTTTTAATAACGTGATGATTGTTAATGCAATACCAACAAACATCTGTGGCTCAGAATGGGAACAATTTAAAGTGTTCAATCTCATTCCTGCATGTAGTCAATTGTTAGAGATTTTAAAAATATCAAATTAAAAAAAAATTCTTACTTTTCCTTTCCGCCTCTTTTTATCTTTCTAAATCCAATCTTTCTTTCCCTCTTTTTCTTTACTTGATTTGACTCTAATTCACCCTCCTCCTTCATTTTTGTTTCTTTCCCGATCCTTAAATCTCATTGGTTAAGGAGGTACACTATTGGCCCCGTCGTTCACTGAGATCCCTGATGCCCCGTTGTCCATTATCAGCTCGCACTACCAGCAAGTTACAGTGCAAAAATTTATGGCACGGAAGGGTGCAGAAAAAATTCTTCCTCATGGCACGCACCACGAGATGCCCCACTCCAGCAAGATCCAGCTCATTATGTCCTCTCCCCAAAATTTTAATAGCCGATTGTTTTGAAACTGAATGTGATTTTGGGCCAAATACTTCCACAATTACACTTCTGGTGAATATTTAATATACATATATAAATAACACTTATAGAAATAAATTAAGGTATAAAAACACTCCATAGAAGACTTATAGCAATGATTTTAGTCAAACATTAATATGAGGAAATAAATATCCAAAGCGCACAACTCAAATGGGTCCTCATAAAACAAAGGAGCCCAATACTGAAACAGTACACAAAAAAATAGAACCAATTAGATACAGCGAATAAAGGAAATGCATTGAATGGTCACTGCACTGTAAGCGCATCATATCACTTGCGTAATATTTTATATGAAAATGTGACATTCTCTGTTGCAGCAATGTCCCAGTTAGAGACAACAAGTAAAGAACTTTTCAGTTGAAATTTGACTTCATATTAGGTTCAACTCTTTAAAAAAAAAGATATCTAACTCACTCCTTGGTATCAAGATTGGAGGACGCACAAAAGGTGTTTCTGATGCAGGCAATTTCCAATTATCAGAACCAAAGATTTCCCACCCAATTCAAACCAAGTTTGTAATTTATTAATAGATAAGTTTCTCTAACTTAAAATGCGTGAATAAAATCCTATAGAGAGTGGGACTGCTTCCAAAGCCAGGCAAAGTGGGATGTATATTTTAATCAGTCTGAAGGATATTAAATAATGTTTGCCAAAAGTGTGGGACCTCTAGAACAGATCCAAATTCTTGACCTTCCTGTGCCCACATCTGCAGCATTAGACAAACATAAGATTGAGGGGTAAGTTTTAGGATTTAGTGCTCCCGGAGCAAAGCTTTCTACAATGGGAGAACATATCAGGAATTCGGGTACAGAGGTCAGCACACCGAACATATAACACACAATGTTCAATCCATTCAAATTAACTGACGGAAAATCATGTGGACTGTGATGCTCTGCAGTGCTAGTGCTAAATTATGAAATGTAATCTTTATAAATTAAAGCAGGGTCAAACTGCTTTAAGGATACTTGTTTGATCAGAAATTGTCCATCATTTGAAGCTACAACTATAGCCTTACAAAGAGATCTATTGATGTCCAATTTCAATTAAAGATCTTCAGACCAGAATTTAATTGATGCTTGGGTTACAGTTAATAGCTGTCGAACAGCAAATCTAAAATATTCCTTTTCACGATGTATGCCTACCTCAAGTTGTAACATCCATGCCAACTAGATTTTTTTTTTTTTACACTGGACAACGATAGAGTACTTTATTAAAAAAAAGTTGAATCCTTTATAGAAAAGCTTAATATTTTACATTTAAGTGAGAATATTTATGCTTACATCCATATTAATGTGCAGTCTCACTCAACTATCCCATTTCTGCTTATAACAAATAATAACAGTAAATAGGAGTATTTCTAAATATCTAGTTTGCTGCAGCAAAACCATCATCGTGCTCAGTAGGCATAATAAATGGTCTAAAAACATTTGCTGGATATCAAGTCACTCACCCTCAACTCCAAAATGAAAAAAGTCCCTTTACCTTGCATTTGAGACAACTTGATGGATCTGACATGTGATTTCCGATTTCTCACCCTAAGAAATAATGATTTTGCAATAACCCAGTAGAAGCCTAACATACAAGAAAAGGCAGTAATCTTGGTATTTGTCAGTGAATACATGGCCTGAAGTTACTAAACAATTCCAAGTACGAGAAAGGTGTCACGGGCAACAAAAATAAAAACATGTCTGATTACTTTACTTTTTTTTTAAAATCTAGTCTTCAGTGGTTTTGCCTGAAAGAGCTGTGATAATTAGAGCTATTTCCTAGCCCAAGAATATCAGGTGCCAAATTGAGCACATCAAAGAACTCCTGCTATACCTGAACTCAAGTATTTCTCCTTTGGAATATACATTTCACTTGAAGAACCTGCTATTCTAAATCTTAAGACCATACGACTCATTTCTTTGCCTGCCCTCACATAAATATAATATTTGCTCATTTTATATAAAGTCACTCTTTTTGACCTTACATTTACTGTTCATCTGGAACCCTGACAATACATAAATGGATTATTTGTGATGGCTTAACACAAAAATGAAAAACATATTTTGCAGAACCTCCCCGCATCTCAAATCTGTGCTAAAAGAAAAAAAGATATCAGAAGGGCTCAGACCCGTCTTTCAGAAACTACAGCAGAAGCCTTGTACCCCTCATCATTTCCCAAATGGAGCAAGAAAATAAACTGCACAACATTCCTTTGTGTAATATTCTAGCCTGTGCTGAAAACCATTCAATTTTGAAGGGATAAAAATATTCCAGACAAAAGTATTTTTACAAACACAGAAACAAAGGCCATTAGATTTAATTCCATAATCCTATTTACATAAAGAAAAAATAAGGTCAAAACATACAGCAAGCACCTTTTGCTCTCCCACCCACCACCTATTTATTGTTCGAAAACTAGAAACTACGGTTTGATTATCTGGCTTACTTTAATTATTTTAGACTGATTTTGTACTGAATGGATCATTGTTTGCAAGTGTTTTTCAAGATTCAGGGACCCAGTCAATTTTACAACTCCATTGCACGTACAGTGCATGAGAAAACAATTTGACAGCCATTTATTTCAGACACTGGAAAATAAATGCAATCAGAGTAAAAATGACTAATATCTGAATAAATTGTCAAATAGCACTTCATAGAAGCAGGACACTTGAAATATGGATTTCTAAGTGTCCTGATTGTACAGTAGTGATGTACTGAAATACTAAGTCATGAGTTTTTTTGACCATGATTTCCTCACAGAGTGGATTCCTGAATTCATCTGAGCCATCTGGAGAAGGCTCAGAATGGAAAGGAGGGAGGGAAATTTGGCAAGAAAGTCACATTAGGCTGCTCCATTTTGCTTCCCAGTGGCCATAAATAATAATTGTTTAACCAGAAAAAGGTGAAGGATTAAAAAAATGTAAGGCCTAAACTAATACAGGGACAATGTAATAGTGTATGTTTTGCATTGCTGAAAAGCTGGAACCATTTTGCAGCAAAATGTGCAGATAATTGAAACAATTCAGCTTTATTTCAGAATTCCTCATCAGGTGCAAGACCAAACCAGGAGGTAACCTCACACTTCTTGTGCTTCACACATGCTGCAGTATAATAACCTCAGTAAAGCGAACATTTTAAACTTTAAAGACCATCTTTAACTTTCTAATGTTAGTAAAGAGTGGTCAGGAATGTCAGCTTTTCACTCAGTAAAAGTTTCACCAGCATTTGGACAGCAATTAACAGAACACTGTGCATGCAGTTGTCCTACTTTTCACCCATGACAGCCTGGGACAGTATATGGCATGTTATACAATATCATGTCCCTTTTAGAGTTCATCATTTACATATTAAATCACAATTAAAACATGAATTTTGTTAAGTGGAAAGCCAAATTGTGTTGTTATGAAGCTACAATGCTCATCTGTGGGTGAACATCTGGTAGCCCAGGAAAGTCTCAGGTTGAATCCCTGGTCTACTTTGAATGAACTGTCCTCTCAGGTGGAGAAGCAGTGAGGTCCCCAAACTACTGAGAGGGAAAATAAAGGCAGGGTTCCCTCTCCTGATCATTGTCCAGTGACAGATAATGCAAGTACACGTGTGGATCCTGGCCAATGGCAAAATCTAGTTGTGTAACCCCCAAGGTTGAGTAGCTCATAGACATTCACTACTCACATATGAAGGGAACCAAATGGGTAAAGTACCAGAAGGCTGATACTACCCATGGAACCATACCGCAGTTTTTGTCACCACCTTCAGGGCAGGGTAAATAGGGAGGAAAATGAAACACAACAAAACGACATATGTGCTTCAGTGCTTCTGGCTAAAATGCAGAGCAATGCCCTAATGTAAACTTAAGACTACCAGGGCATGCAAACTTTTTACAAGGCAACATAACCAGCTCAACACAATGAGACTGTAATACTAAATTAAATACAAACTTTTAAAAATAGTGCTGCAAGATCATATAACAAGACTCCCCCTGCCGTTCTGACTATGGCTCTACAATAGAGCCTCTCCAATTTGCAATTTATGCCACTTTGCTCAGAGATGCCACCGTGTGGAAAGTTTTAGAAACAACAGTATAACAGCCATGCTGCTACAGTACTTATTTGCATTCACAAAGATAAGCACAGGTGAGGGCCATTGGTTCCAACTTGTTCATTCTTCCACAGAAGCCCAAGCACCCCCATCGTCATAGTATTTAACTGCCTCTTGAAAGATTCCCTATTTTAATATAAATAATTGTAATATCTTTGCCTTCCTCATGCTTTAAGTGAGTCTTAACTAAAACACTATTACATAAAATGATTTTTACAAAAAGTTGCAAGCGTTCCAATTAGTGTTACCACGGCTATACAAATAAAAGGATTTAAAAAATGGTAATATCATAAACAAAACATCTAAAAAATTAGAACCTTCAGATACGCAACATTGATAAATTTCCCATCTAGCTTACAGTGCCGCCCTGAGCAGCAGCCCTAACTTTGATAGCACAGCTGCAAAGTACATGAGGCAGCACTTCAGCAGCACCAGCTGCCATCTTTTCTGGCTTTCGGCAAGCTGAGCATTTAGCCCACCCATGGGAGGACAGTGCACGTTGCTCCATCACTGGACGATACAGACTCTCCCCACCCACTGGGGTAGCTTCAGCAGCCTGAAAATAAAAACCATGAATCGTTACTTTCAAACAATAGTTTGAAAGCAAGCTTATTCATGCATGGTTGTCTGTTGCTCCAGCACTGTGGAATCCACTCTACAATACAAACGTGATGATTTACACAGCACTGGAAACCGAGGTTATTGCAGAACCTTTACTACATCAAGGGGCTGGTTCTATAAAATCGAAGCACTATTATTCAAATGTCATCACTGATAAAATGTTGATTCCTCCCCTCCCTCTGCCCCAAAGATGTGAAGATAGATAGCCAAAGTTAAACATGATAAATCTGCAGGTTATTTATTGCTGAGTTTCGATATATCACGTGCAGTATTCATAGTAAGCACTTCAATTTTTTTTCAGATGACAGAACGGCAACCTTTTTTAGTACATGGGAAGCAAGGGAAATGCTCCAGAACAAGCCTTTTCATTGTTCCATTCTAAACATCTTTGTGCAAGAATGTAACCTGTCCCACAGTGATTTGAACAGGTACCTATAGATGATTTTTAATGCAAGAGAAGGATGGGAGAAGGTATCCCAGATTTAGAATAGATTCAGCCACTTGTACCGGCAATCCTCTCACCCATGTTTTTTCAGAGGTGTCATGCAAAGACACTGGGCATTGCTATTTCTGATACCAGGCATTATAGGATTTCTCTCCAATCCACAATTGTAAATGGATGATTTTAATGTTGTTTTCTGCATGGGAAAGATATGTTTCTCTTTTAGCTGTGATCTTACTTGAAACGTATGCTGATATTTACTTTAAATGGCACTATTAATGACGTAGGGAGCTATATCTACTTTCTATCTATCTCCACCTATCTATCTCACTAAATGTCGTAAGAATGAGCCTTACGCGTGGTAAACTTAATGTAAGCTTTAATCAACTTAAAACGGTGCTGCATACAAAAGAGGTCTTACCCTATGCCTCTTCCAGAGCTAACTGATCAGTCCAGTATTTATCCTGGACTGATTACAGGAAGTGATGTCATACAGGAAGCTGAAAAGTGTTACCACATTCTCCCCCCCCAAAAGATTAGGAGGCCGGAATGCTCCCTCCATTTCGTAGCCGTTGGATGAGGGAGAGCCGCACCCGTTTGGGTTCTCGTAGCGGTAGAGGGCCCCTAGCCCGTTTACCCGCTGCGGGCCATGGACCAGAGTCCGAGTGCTCCAGCCCGCTCTGTGAGGGGTCAGAACGATCCTGACTGTGTACTGGTACCCGAATGGGTGTCGGGCAGGGCTGTGGCAGCTCCGTTTCTGAGCGTACGGTACAGGGTTGATCGTGGCTGCGCGTGCGAGCCCCGACGGGCTCATAGTCAGTCTGCCCCAGGTCGGCACGCTGGAGTGAGGTACCAGCCGGCGTCAGATCCCGATCATGATGAGAGGCACCTGGCAAGCCCAGAGATGTGCCTGGTACAATATCATCCCCTGATGTCCCTCTATGTTTCGGCGGGCAGGGAGCCAGATCCCGCAATGACACGGTAGATTCCCGACCGTCAGGATACCGAATATAGGCGTAGGTAGGGTTGACGTCAGTGAGCTCCACCTCATCTACCAGGGGGTCATTCTTAGACGCCCGGACATATCTTCGGAGTAGCACTGGTCCCGGTGCAGTCAGCCACGACGGGAGAGATGTCCCATAGGATGAGCGACGCTGAAATCGGAAGAACCGTTCATGAGGCGTCGTATTTGTGGCGGTCGAAAGGAGGGACCGTGTGGAGTGTAATGCGTCTGGAAGTACTGCTTCCCAATGCTGGTTGGGTAGGCCCCGAGATCTCAAAGCCAGACGTACCGCATTCCAGATGATAGCGTTAAAACGCTCGACTTGCCCATTCCCAACCGGATGATAAGGCGTCGTTTTGCTGGCAGCAATACCCCGTTCCGAGAGATAGGCCTTGAGTTCTCCCGACATAAAAGAAGGGCCCCGATCTGAATGAACATAGGATGCCATGCCACAGAAAGCAAATACCTGTTCAAGGCAGCTGATAACCGTGGTTGTCAGCATATTGGGGCAGGGAAAGGCAAACGGAAAACGAGAATACTCATCAACCATTGTTAATAGATAAGTGTTGCGAGTCGAAGAGGGCAACGGCCCCTTAAAATCGATGCTAAGCCTTTGCATTGGCTGGGTCGCATGTATGAGTATACCACCCGAGGGGCGGAAAAACCGAGGTTTCAATTCCGCACAGACTCTGCAGTCCGAGCACATCTTCTTTACATCCCCGGTAGAGAATGGGAGATTTCGGGACCGCACGAAGTGCAGCATGCGAGTAACGCCTGGATGACACAACCCATCATGGATGTCTACGAGCGTAGAGGGTGCCATGGCGGAGCAGAATGCTCGTGTGAGGGTATCCGGAGCCACATTCTCCTTGCCAGGTCGATAGTGGATGGTGTAACCAAAAGAGGCCAATTCCAGCCGCCAAAGCTGGATTTTATTATTTTTAATTTTGGTCCGTTTTCGATTATCGAGCATGAAGGCGACCGATCGCTGGTCCGTGATTAAGGTAAAGTGCTGGCGAGCCAGGAGATGACTCCACTTCCGTACTGCCTCTATGATGGCTGTAGCTTCTTTCTCGACTGGAGGATAATGTAGCTCAGCCCCTTGAAAAGTCCTGGACAAAAATGCCACCGGACGACCTTCCTGATTCAGAGTGGCTGAGATTGCCACCTCCGAGGCATCACACTCAACCACGAAAGGAAGACTCTCATCAATGGAGTGAAGAGCCGCTTTCTCCAACTGCTTTTTCAGGAGGTTAAAGGCTGCAACAGCCGTTGTGTCTAGTGGGAATGTGCTGGCCTTCAGTAGAGGTTGGATTCGGTCCGAGAAGTTAGGAATCCATTTCGCATAGTATGCAAACAGGCCGAGGGCCCGGCGCAAGGAGGCCGGATTCTTAGGTGGCGGGAGTTCTTGGAGTGGGCGAAGCCTTTCAGGGTCAGGTTTAATGATGCCATTGCCCACACAATAGCCAAGGATGTTGATAGTTGGTTGTGACTCAATGGATTTAGCCGCATTCAATGTCAAATTACGGTGCTGGAGTGCATCCCAAAATCGTTGGAGATTGGCGTCATGTTCCTGCTGATTGCGACCTGCGACAGTAATATTGTCCAGATAAGGAAACGTATCCTTCAAGTCTTCCTGTTTGACCAGGTCATCCATTGCTCGCTGGAAGACAGCCACTCCATTAGTGACCCCAAAGGGGAGGCGACGAAATTGATACAGCCGCCCATTGGCTTCAAAGGCTGTATACTGCTTGTCTGAGACCTTCAAGGGTACCTGATGATAGGCGCTTTTCAGATCATAAGTCGAGAACACCGTGTACTCAGCCAATTTATTAACCATATCATCGATGCGCGGCAATGGGTATGCGTCCAAGTCCGTATACTGATTGATGGTCTGTGAATAGTCAATGCACAGCCGTTTCTTGTGAGGTTGTAGAGGGTTCTTAACAATAACGACCTGGGCGCGCCATGGCGACGAACAAGGCTCGATGATATCCTCTGCTAAAAGCCGAGAAATCTCAGCCGCAATAAAAGACTGGTCTTCCTGACTGAAACGGCGTGACTTTGTTATAATCGGTTTGCATCGAGGAGGGATACTGGCAAACAGTGAGGGTTCATCCAGTGAAGCTGCTGACAAGGCACAGAACGGTAATCGAGGTCGTATATTAGAAATAGTGAGTTCAGGTTTGGATCCGCCGAACTCAATGGTAAGCTTCTTATGCTGCTTTTGAAAATCCAGCCCTAAGATAAGATCACTACATAAGTCCTTGAGCACCGAAAGCCGGGTGGAGGGATACCTGTGACCTTTAAGCATTATTTCAACTACACAGAAGCCAGAAATTCTGGTATTAAGTGATGACTGAGCCATCGCAACTGCCTGGTCCGATGGAAAAACATGTAGCTTTAACTGTGCAACAGTCTGTTCCCTAATGAAACTATCAGTGCTACCTGAGTCAATTAAGGCATCTAAAGTATGTCCCTTAATTGATGCTTTTGTAGCTGCATGGAATAGATTCTGAGGACAAGCAGCTGTAATTGGTGTCGTTGCACAAAGAGTGGCTGAAATTCTAGGTGTGTTTCTTCGAGAAAAAACCCGAGAGGAAGCACGATAGTTTTTAGTTGGAACATCCTGATAGGCCCTTACTGGGGCAGTTCGGTAGGACTTAGCTTGATAAGCCCTCGTAGAGGCTCTTGATAGGCAAACCTTTACAAAATGACCCTTTTTGTTGCAATGACTGCAAAACGCATTGCGAGCAGGGCAGAATCTCCGAGGGTGAAACTCATCCCCACAAAAAAAGCATTTCTTAGATTGCCAAGAGGCTGCCACAGTGGGGTCATCATCCTCTTCATCGGTGAAGTCATCAGATCGATCGTCAGGGATAAAGTCCTCCCTAATAGAGTTCACCTGTGGCCTCTTAAATTGCCTGACTGTAGTTAAGGCAGCAGACCGAGGTCTGGGCACTGTAAAAAGGTCTGCATTTCGTTTTGCTAGATCTAGAGAGCAAGCCAGGTCATAAGCTCTCTGCAGCTCAAGTGTCTTACTTTCCAGTAGACGCTGGCGTATAAATGGGGAGGCAAGCCCGCAGATGAACGCATCACGGATCATTTCTTCGCGGTATAGCTCAGCTGAGGCTGCCCGAAAGTTACAGTCCATACTAAGTCTGCGAAGCTCTTGGAGGAATTTATCAATGGATTCCTCCGGCCCTTGTTGGGCTGTAGCTAGTAGATGTCTAGCATAGACCTCATTCGGTGTCTTAGTATATAGTCTCTTAAGCGTCTGAATTGCCTCCTCATAACTGTCCCAGTCTTCCACATACTGAAATACATTCGGGGTGACACAGTTGATGAGTATCCGCAACTTTGAGTTATCATCCGCTTTGCAATACTCAAGAAAATTCTCAAACGTGCGATACCAGTGTTTCCACACCTTACCGGCTGCTGGGGTGTTTGGGTCCAAGTCAAGACGCGATGGTTTAAGGATGTTTTCCATGATGGGTGATTCCCTGGATCCTTAGCTCCGAGTTCGTCCAAAAAGTTTGAGTGCGAAGTTTTTCAAAAGTTGATTAAATTGTCGTAAGAATGAGCCTTACGCGTGGTAAACTTAATGTAAGCTTTAATCAACTTAAAACGGTGCTGCATACAAAAGAGGTCTTACCCTATGCCTCTTCCAGAGCTAACTGATCAGTCCAGTATTTATCCTGGACTGATTACAGGAAGTGATGTCATACAGGAAGCTGAAAAGTGTTACCACACTAAATACATACAAAAATAACTGGACTGTGAGGGAGAGGCATTAGTTTAGTTCCTGACTATGTAAAGTGAAAGGGATGGGGGAACATAGAGGGGGAGAGTCAGAAAGAGAGATAGAGAGAAACAAACAAGCATGAAAAGTGTGACAAAAGCCAAAGAAATGAAAAGTGTGACGAGTGTTCTTGTCGAGTCTTTGAATCACTTGCTCTATCCATTGAAATGGGTAGGTCCTGTGGTGGATACATTCATGCTGCTCTTTCAGCAACTGCTCACAAAACCTCAGGATGCTTTCATTCTTGTGACAGCTGAATATTTCACCTCATGAAATTTCAAAGAATTAAATCCCATGTCTATTTTGGAGAAACAGAAAGTGGACATAATATTACCTTCGGGAAACATATTTGGGCTCAGTTGAATAAAAAATTGTGGGTGATGGGAGGATCATCTGAATGAGCCAGCTGGTAGGTTTTTCATTCTGCAGAGAAGTCACAATCCTTAACAGGTCATATATTAGCAACTTCCTCTCACCACTGAGCACACTTTTGACAAGCACAGTCACACAATGCTCAGGTAACACTGCAAAAGAACAATCTGGATGATGAGGCTCTTCAGCCAATTTGATCTTACCTTCCAAAATACCAACCGTACCATATTCCCATTACAGTGGGAATGTCCAAACTGCAGCCTGCAGGCCAAGTGCAAACACCTAGCCTTGGGAACCAGTCCTATTCATGCTTATATTTTTTTATTTGCAGATTTGTCTGGCTTGAATTTTGTGGGCCAGGAACATTTTTACCATCACTGCCTCATTGGTGGACATATCCTAAATTAGATTTGTTATTATCGGCAGCTTGAGATATATAGAAATTAATGGGAATATAGACAAAACTTTCTATGTGGCTGCAAAGGCTCTACAGTTGATGCAGCCCACAAGACAAGAAACTGAGACCCCTTTGCATCTCAAGCACTCTTCCCATTGATCTGTTTCAGTAGATCATAAGTAAAGAAATACTTCCTGGCATCTGTCCTGAATTGCCTTTCACAACTCTGAACCTGGCCCTCTTGGCTACTGCCTTGGTGTATCTGAAAGTACTGTTCAGGTTTTCTGTATCCCATTTAATATCTTATATATTTCTACAAGGTCCCCTCGGACACACCTCTTTGAGGCTGAAGAACCCAAGTTTATTTAGTCATTCCTCCAACACTGGGAAGTAACCTTTTGTGCTCCTCTGTTCTGCTTACAGTGCCTCGATAGCTCCCTTATGTCCAAACTATACAAATGCTTCAGGTGCAACCTGGCTACGACATTGTTCAGCTTCAGCGTGACTTCTGGGGGTTTGGATCAACGATCCGGCAATAAACGCAACATTTTGCTGTCTTTGTTTACTGTTACCTCACTATTCAGGGCAACTTTTCAGAGAAACCTCCAAGTGAACAAGATGCCAGTTAGTAAGCCATTTTCTACAACAGCTGAGATTACAAGCTATGGTGAAACTGTCAACTTGCGGATAATCACACATCCCCAAATTTCACTTTCATTTCTCACATGGGACTTATCCAAGGATTGATTTTCTTCTACCCCATGCCTACTACATGCAGTTAGACAGTGTTATATACAGTCAATACTATCACAGTATGTTATGTTAGCATATCATTTCCAATTATGTATTCTCACTGAGATTGAGTCCCTCTATCTCCCATCTTCAACAGAAGTTCAAACTTTCTTGACACTAACAAGAAACAAGAGGGCATCCTCCCTCTGTTGAAGAATGCCGAAGCAGCTCCATGAGTAAACATCATCTTATTTGCCTGCAGCAAGAAAAAAGGAGCCACTGGTCTTTCAAAAACCTTTGAAAATCAAATATAGGTACAGTACTTAGACTGTCAAATTAGATAATCGGTGACCTGACTAGGCTCTGATGCAGGCACAGACAGAGCTAGAGTCTAACCACCTGTCACCCAGACTGAGCTTATAATTATCTTCATAGATGTGCAGTATTTTAAGCCCAAGGGCTAGCCTGTATTATAGGCTGCATTATAGGAAAAAAAAAGCAGAGAGAGAGCCATCTCAGCAATGCAACTACAGGATAGATCTACTTGCTTGAAACAGCTCAGAGTTGAGGTAATTCTACAAAACTCTTTATAAATCTTCTCCAGGGAATATTTACAACCATCTTGCAGAGCTATGGTTCTCTAAAAGGGATGACAAAGATTGTACAGACTCTCCATCTCCCGGAGGGAGGTTTGGCAGGGAATCAATCCATGCAGTCCGGTAAAATATCCAATCTTTTATTGTAAGATTATCAATATGTTTCTACATTACTTTATCTCTAACAAAGATAAAATAGTAATGGAGACAGAATTGGTTTAAATCATGTTCTCGTAAACCCTGTCTTTTCCCCTCAATGATGCTGATAACACTAGAGAAGGATGAATTTCAGAACCAAGGACATTGTACTGTAAAGATAGGCACATAAATAAATAAGCTTGGCGGAGAAATATTGAGCAAGAATTAAGATTGAAACACAAACACAGGCTTTTTATCGATGCAGGGGGCAGTGTAAGGGCAGGAGATTGCTGCAATATAAAAAGCAATATGTTATGACAGCATGCATCACAGGTTGTTTACAACAAAGCTGTGGCTTGCGGAAAAGCAATGATAGGAAGTATGGTGTGAAAAGGCATGTGGCCTCTCATCTCTGTTTGCCAATCGGTTCGAACAACTGGGTGGTCATAAAATATCAGATAGTGTTGTATCCAGCAGGAAGTAGACCATAAAGAAAATGGTATAATGAAGTGATAGTGTTTTTACTTAGTTAGAAAGAGACCGTTGCTGCCTTCGAGACAAGGTGGCGTGAACAGGCTTGGAGAAGCCATCTTCGCAGGTCCTCGTTAAATCTATGCACGAGTTTTGGATGCGGGGCTAATATGCGCTACTCTGTATGGGTATTTAGGGTGTTTAAGTTACCATCTAGTCCTTTAATTACCTAAAATATTGACAATTGTCGCAACAATCTGAGTACTAAACTGATTCAGTGAAGCAGGCAGGGTTCACCTGTAGAAGACACTTTATTTATAGTGGCCAGCACCTAATAAACATAGCTACAGCACAATAGATTAACTGATTTATGAAATAAGAGTAACTTCAAGCAACACTCCAGAAATGGGGACAGAGTTTATTAATTTTTTCTGCTGTATTCATGTGTAAGATTATAGTCTTTTTGCTTATTAATACTTTTATATATGTAGCCAATCATAATTAGCTTATAAGGATAGATGGGAAAATAATGGCTAACTTGACTAAATAAAGAGCACAATATACATATAACTGAACAATGTGAATTAAAATATTGCAGCAGGACCTTGGAAAAGGGCTGGGAACAGCTCAACCATTGCAAGAACTAGACTGATATGGTAGCAAAGCAGATAGACAGGGAAAGAGCCTGCGTGTGAACCAAGGTTCTTGAAATAGTTTAACTGCTGTGGAAAACGATACAAAACAGGAAGGGCTGGGTAAGGTCAGGTGACACGAAAGATCCTATGGAGAAAGAAAGGAAGGTTAAGTTTCAACTGGTGATAGGTCCAGGGAAGCTCCATAGGTTTGAATTGAAAGTAACGGTATAAGAAGGGGACCCCAGCAATGCTTCAGGGTAGAAGATTGGAGTTGAGTTTGGTGAATTCGGGGAGGTGCTCACAGGCGGAGACGGGCCAGAGGATGCAGAGAACTTTGCCGAATTCAGAGAGACACTCAGAGGTGGAGACGGGCCAGAGAGGGCACGAGCCAGAAGTTGCAGACAACTCTTGCTTTTACCCAAGGCATAACAGGGTAGTATAACTATTCATTATACCTTGTAAAGTGCTGCTTAAGATACAGTAATTGTATTGATCCTTGCTTGTGTTGAATAAAGTTTAAAGCACTGATACCAATATGAGTCAACGTTGAATCATTTGGAATAATAGAAGTCCGAATAAGGGGGATTCTCACAAAGTGGCGATCGCAGCAGGCGTTCACAGCAGATGATCTATTTTATTTTTTTTATTAACATATTCAGTACAAGTGAGGTCCTAGCTGACGTGTCTGAGCTCCCCTAGTCGGTTACAGAAGGTTACTACATCCTACCAGCAATGTTCCCTCTATAATTTTTTTTTGGATGCGCGGCCCCTTTAACGGGCTACGCGGCCCATTCAGTCTCGTGCATGTGTGAAATTTTACGTTGGAAAAGCTGGTCCCGGGCTGCGTGGCCACACAGCTTAGAGGGAATGTTGCCTACCAGTAGTAGTAGCAGTGCAATACCAAGTTAACAGAGGTTGAGCAAGCTAGGGATAAAGAGTTTGGGAAGCTCTGTGTCACGGGGACTTGGTATTGTATCCAAAAGCGGTCGAATGGATCCAGAGCCTGATTTCTCTGGAAAAAAATCAAATTGGATAAAGGGAAGCGTCTATTAGCTTATGCGTCCCACTATTGTGCATAGCATGGTGAGATAAGAGAAGGAAAACATTTGGAAGCACAGAAAATAGAGGGGGAAAAGAGAACGCTAGCAGCTAGAAATCAGGACTGGTGATCCAAGCTGTATACTAACCCATCTGGGAACTCAGCAAATGAAGGTAAAAAATATGGAGTTAGAGAACCAAAACAAGCTCCTGAGATGACAGTTCAAAAGGCAAAAGAAAAGAAACTTAAAGTTGAAACCAACACTGAAGCTGCCAACTTTTGTGCTGAAAAAAATAAAACACAAGAATTACTGAGTGAAAGGAAACTTAAAGGATGCTGGAATTTCAGTTTGTGTTAAAGTGTAGAAGTTTTCCTGACTATGAAGTTATAGTATTTCTTTTGTATGAAAGTCTGTCTTTAAAAAGTATCTGTTATGTTTGTTTTAGCTCCACCCACTGTTCTGTGCACAAAGCTAAACGCTGTTTAACCCTTTGCAGTCTTGTCTTGGATGTTGGAAGTATGCATTTCTATTTGATGTCTTTCCTACAAGCGCGTGCTGTTTTAAGTTTGTTAATTGTTTGATTAATGTATGTACATGTGTATTATTTGTGAGAAACTTGAGCCATGTTTTTGGTTTTTGAACTGATTTAAACAGTGTGAACAGGCTTATGACCTGGGAATATCATGTTAAAAAAAAATTGGCACTTGGCGTTCATAACCCATTACAGGGATCAATATTTCTAAGTTGCATGAATGTGGTTGATTGAGTATGTTCATTTCAATTTAAGATTGTGCACCCAGAATTGAAATGAAAATTTGAATTGCATTTTAAGTTAAAGATGCAGGTGTGGATTTATTTTGACTACAATTTACACAACTGTGAAAAGAAAAGATAAAATTCAGCCTTGAAGTTACGGTTGCCATGGTGTCTGATAGAAAATTAATTTGAACTTTTCATGGCACTTTGTTTTAATTGGATTACAGCTAAAAATTGCTATTCCAAGTTTTAAAAGGTACAAAGACTTTGAAAAACCAGTAAATTGGCGCTTGGTTCTTTTATGATCGGGAAAGTTTTTTAAATTTTTTTTACGTGAAGTGACACAATTGCAAGCATCTGACGATATTTGCTCTGCCTTCTTATAAACCGGCAAAGTTATCCCTTTCCGCTGACAACAGTTTTTTTTTGTTCACTACAAAACAACTTTTGTATTGCTAAATGCAACTTTATATATTGGACATTATTAGTTTTAAGTTTCTTAATTTTAAGTGGATATTTCCCATAGTGACAGAAGGAAATTATGATTTGACAAATTAACACCTTGGGATCTTAAGCGGAGCCACAATGGATTCTCTGTTTTCTTTACTTTTTAACAGGTGACCAGGGCTTTTCTGGTGCATTCCCAGGAATCTCAATGCAGAGGTTTAACCAAGTTGAAGACACCCAGAATACACCAGTGCCACTTTGCAATGCACACTTTTGGCTTCAACTCCCAGAGTGCATCACTGTTGCTGTGTATGTCACTAATGGACAACATCCCAGAATTCAGCTTAAGGCTGCCTCTTTCTCATCTGTCTACTATGGTAACATAAGAAATACTGGACAGGTAGGGCAAGGTTTACAAATTGATGTTGTTGCTCATTCTGTGATTCACCAGTCTTGCTGTTAATAAATATAACTTGGTCCTTTAGGAACAGGAGTAGGCCATTCAGCCCCTCAGGCCTGTTCCACCATTCAGTTAGATCATGGTTGATCTGTACTGTAACTTCATTTACCTGCCTTTGCTCCATATCGCTTAATACCTTTACCTAACAATAATCTGTCGATCTCATTGTTAAAAATTTCAATTGACCCAGCATCTGCGCTGTACCCCTTCCAAGCCTAATATATCTTGCCTGCAGTTTGGTGCCCAAAACTAAATGCAATACTCCAGATGGGGTCTGACCAAGGCTCTGTACAACTGAAGCATCACTTCTTCACTTTTGTATTCCAATCCCCTTGATATAAAGGCCAACATTCCAGTAGCCTTTTTAATTACTTTTATACCTAGATTTTTGAGTTTAAGTCTCTGGAGTGGGACTTGAACCCACAACTGACTCAGAGGCGAGGGTGTTACCAACTGAGCCACAGCAGACTAAGTGAGCAGGCAAAACTATGTCAGATAGAGTTCAATGTGGGAAAGTGTGAGGTCAACCACTTTGGATCAGAGAAAGATAAATCAGAATAGTTTCTTAATGGTGAGAGACGAGGAACCATGGGGAAGAAAAGGGATATGGGAGTCCATGTGCACAGATCACTAAAAGCTAGGTATAATGAAACATTTCCTGTTTCTATCTTGCATCCTTATTGGGGCATCCCATTAATTACCATTCTATCTCATTCATTTGCCCTGGTGGAACTTTACTGTCCAATACAATATTCTCATAATATCTTTAAAACAAAAATCAAATGTTCTCACTTGGTCCAAGTTATTAACACATTGCTTATTCTTTATTTTAGAGGTACTTTTATTTCCCTAAATAACTCACTGTATTGTGCCTGAGTCCATTTTATCAGTCCAAAATTATCCCAAATCCAAATAGCAGTGTTGTTGGACTGACAGGTTATGTCAATTTTATTTCCCCAAAACGTTCTCCTGGAACCACCTAGACTGCTCTCAACCAGTTTATTTTAATGAAAATGTAATTGTTCCCTTTAACTTCAAGTTGATTTTCCGTTCTCGAGTCAATTTATCTCATCAATTCCAATTTCAGAAACAAGTGATGCCCAGGCTTGGTGGTTTTACACAGTGGTTTCAACATTAGAGACAGAAGTGTTCGCAATTAGTTTAGAGGTAACTTCCATATCTCCCCTTCTCGAGCACTCTGTATCGGAAGATAACAAATGACCCTGAATGGGTTAAGTCCGAGTCCGAGCTTTTTAAAGGCAAAGCCTTTAGTCCAAATTGTCACCATGCTTTGACATTTGATGTCTGCCGATGTCCGCAAATAAATTCTTAAAACTGCTGGATCTCTCGCTATGCCATCAATATTCATGCGGTCCGAAAAGCCCTGGTCACCTGTTAAAAAGTAAAGAAAACACAGAGAGTCCATTGTGGCTCTGCTTAAGAGCCCAATGGCAACATTCATGGAACCATCTCATTCACATAAAAAGACAACTCTATAAATTTGCACTCCTGGCACATGCTTCACATGCCAGGAATGCACATCAGAAATTCAGGTGTGGATACCAGCTGACCCCGTAGGGCTTTCCAGTCATAATCATGAATGATGTAATTTTTTTGTTAATGTTACCTCCTTTTCCTTCTTGCCAGTTATATTTTGGTAGTATTTTTAAACCTCCTTGATATTTGAGGATTGTTAGTTTTTGTTCCCACTTGATTGTTGTTTATTGGTAGATTTCCTATCTGCTCACTTGTGACTTTCTACTGTTTGTAAATATGACATTTGATGTAAAACTTTTCACTTTTGTGGAAAGACAAATAGTGGCTTATTTTAAACTTCTTAGGATGTGAGCAATGCTGGCAAGGCCGCATTTATTACCCACCCCTAATTTCCCTGAGGAAGTCTTCTTGAACCATTGCAGTCTGTGGACTGATTGTTAGGTAGGGAATTCTAGGATATTGACCCAGCAATGATGAAGGATTTATTTATGTTCTCTTATAATTTGGCCAAAATAAATGTTGTTGTGCGATTTTGCATGCAAGGCTTTGCTCAAGCTCCAGGTGCTGTGGTGCAGAGAGGGGAATGTGGGCTGCTGGTGATGCTGGGAAGTGAGAAATATAAAGGAGATAAGAATGTGGTTATAAGGAACTTATATCTTGTTGGATCCCCAAGCTGTGAGTCACAGTATGGTGTTGTGTTATATGGAGTTATTAGCTGTGGTGTTAGGGCAGCAATCTGTGGGGCTCATCACATTGGTGGCTGTAAGCATCTCTGGGCACTACCCAGGGGCCAGGCTGGGGCAGTTTTGGCGTTGGGCTCTCACTGGTGCTAGATGCTCAGCAATATTGAGAGAGAGAATGGTTGGGTGCAGTGACATGAAACTGAAAGAGGGCAATCGGTGAGTGGCTGAGATGTGTCATTGTGGACATTGTGCTGGACAGGATTTGCAATTTGCAGTGAATAAAGACTTTGTAGTTACCATCTCGTCAAATATGGGGCTGTAATTTGCGACCCCCATGGGTGCGTACAAGTTGTATACACGCCCATAAGGGTTGTGCAAGGTCCGGGTTTAGGTATGCGCGAAAACCCAGAACTTACAATGTCAAGAATTCTCTTGACAGATGATCCACATCCACGGGAAAAGGACCTCCGCGGGCGGAGAGTTCCGCTATTTGACCAACTTCCGCCCGCTGAATGCCCGAGAAATACTTATGCCTGGTAAAAGCAGGCGTAAGGCCTGCTTTTTCCAGCATAAGAGTTTCAAAAATAGAAAAATAAAATTTCATCACTCATTTATACTTTAAAAACTCTGTCCAATAAGGTAAGTTTATTTTTAGCCCAGTTAAAACATTAGAAAAAAATTCAAACAATTAAATTTTTGTTTAAAATATTTAATTAAATGGCATTTTAATTTTAAATATGTAATTTTTACAAATTTATTTCATGTGTTTGTGTATTTTTTTTTAAGTGATCCACATTCATACTTATGGGGATTCCGTTTGTACAGAACTCCCATAAGTATGAATGGGGATTCCCTTCTTTTATTGGTTGGGCCGGCCCACGTGATCCCAGGGGCGCTTGCGAACCGCATGCACCCGAGATACGTGGGCCTCTACCCGGGTACCCGGAGAGGCCCAGGAGCGCGAATCAACTTACCTCCCGGACCACCAGGTAAATTCGTAGATTTTTTACAAGTCGGAGGCATCCGCCCGCGGGAAGCCTCCGACCGTAAATTTTGGGCCATGAAGTTTTTCTTCTTGCCTCTGTATGTTTACATAGGATATATGGCACAGAAACAGGGTATTCGGCCCAACCAGTCCATGCCGGCGTTTATGCTCCACTTGAGCCTCCTCCCGTCTTTCCTCATCTAACTCTATCAGCATAACCCTCTATTCCCTTCTCCCTCATGCTTATCCAGCCTCCCTTTAAATGCATCTATATTATTTGCCTCAACTGCTCCCTGTGGTAGCAAGTTCCACATTCTCACCACTCTCTGGGTAAAAAAGTTCCTTCTGAATTCCCTATTGGATTTCTTGGTGATTAACTTATGTTGATGGCCGCTAGTTATGCTCTTCCCCACAAGTGGAAACACTCTCTCTGTATCCACTCTATCAAAACCTTTCATAATTTTAAAGACCTCAATTAGGTCACCCCTCAGCCTTCTTTTTTCAAGCGAAAAGAGACCCAGCCTGTTCATCCTTTCCTGATAGGTATACCCTTGCATTTCTGGTATCATCCTTGTAAATCTTCTCTGCACCCTCTCCAGTGCCTCGATATCCTTTTTATAATATAGCGACCAGAATTGGATGCAGTACTCCAAATGTGGCCTAACCAAGATTCAATACAAGTTTAGCATATCATTACTTTTCAATTCTATCCCTCTAGAAATAAACACTAGTGCCTGGTTTGCTTTTTTTATGGCCTTGTTAACCTGTGTCGCTAGTTTTAGTGATTTGTGTATTTGTACTCCAAAATCCCTTTGTTCCTCTACCCCACCTAGACTCGCCCCCTCCAAGTAATGTGACCTCCCTATTCTTCCTACCAAAATGTAATAGCTCACATTTATCTATGTTGAATTTCATTTGCCAATTATATGCCCATTCTGCAAGTTTATTAATGTAATTTGTCACAGTCCTCCTAGGTATTGACTATCCCCCCCGAATTTGGTGTCATCCACAAATTTAGAAATTGTGTTTTTGATTCCAAAGTCTAAATCGTTAATATAAATTGTGAACAGCAGTGGTCCCAGCACTGATCCTTGTGGAACACCACTACCCACCTTCTGCCACTGTGAATAGCTACCCTTTACCCCATCTCTCTGCTTTCTGTCTTGAAGCCAGCTAGCTACTGCTACTTGTCCCGACATCACATTTTCTGACCTTATTAGTCCATTATGTGGTACTTTATCGAAGGCCTTTTGAAAATCTAGATAAATTACATCTACTACATTACCCTTGTCTATTCTCTGTTACCTCTTCAAAAAATTCAATGAGGTTGATCAAGCAAGACTTTCCCTTTTGAAATCCATGCGACTATTCATTATTATATTTTTGGCTTCTAGATGTTCTTCTATTTTCTCCTTTAGTAGGGATTCCATTATTTTTCCTAACACCGATGTTAAGCTGACTGGTCTATCGTTCCCTGGACATGCTCTTTCTCCCTTCTTAAATATAGGTATTATGTTAGCTATTCACCAGTCCTCTGGCACTACACCTTTTCTAATGAATTATTAAATATGTGTAGTAATGCCTCTGCTATCTCTTCCCTAGATTCTTTTAAAATGTGCGGATGTAATCCCTCCAGACCAGGGGTTTATTCCTCTTTGCGTTTGATTAGTTTATTTAATATATCTCCTCTTTTTCATTTAAATGCAGCTATTTCATTACTAATCTCATGATCCAATGTCATGTCCACCTGGTAAATACTGAGGCAAAATAATTATTTAATATTTCGACCATCTCTCTTGCACTGCCTGTGGTATTAGCCCATCCATCCCTTAGTGGCCATATTCCCATCCTGACTTTCCTTTTTTTTTATTGATGTGCCTGTAAAATATTTTACTATTTTGTTTTATGTTCCTTGATAATTTAATTTCATAGTTCCTCTTTGCCTGCCTAATTGTTTTTCTGACTTTATATATTTTTCCTGGACTCTGTTGAACACCGTTTTAAATGTTTTCATTGCTGTTCGGTGTCATTGTTTGCCAATATTGTTGTCCATTTTATTTTCCCAAGTTCTGTTCTCAGCCCCTCAAAATCAGCTTTTCTCTAATCTATTACCCTGGTTTTCGTCATACTTATGTCCTTCTCAATTATCATCTTAAAGCGTATTATATTATGGTCACTATTGCCTAGATGTTCCCCTACTTTTACTTCTCTTATCTGCTCTGGTTCATTCCCCATTACTAGATCCAATAGTGAATCCTCCCTTGTTGGGCTTTTTACATATTGGGTTAGAAACGAGTCCTGTACACATTGTAGGAATGCCATTCCCTTACCCCCTTTACCTACCTCTTCTATGCAATTAATATCTGGGTAGTTGAAATTCCCCATGATTATTATTCTATGTTTTTTACTCATTTCCCTAATTTGTTTGCATATTTTTTCCTCTACTTCCCTTCCACTATTAGGTGGCCTGTAGACGACTCCTATTAGTGTGATTGATCCATTATTATCTTTTATCTCTATCCACACGAATTCTATTTCTGTCTTGCTGATAGCTGCGTCACTTTTTTCTACTACCATTATGTTATCTCTAATATTTCCCACATTACAACAGTGATTCCACTTCAAAAGTACTTCATTGGCTGTAAAGCGCTTTGAGACGTCCGGTGGTCGTGAAAGGCGCTATATAAATGCAAGTCTTTCTTTCTTTAATAAGTACAGCTACTCCACCTCCCCTTTTTCCCTCTCTATCTTTTCTTAGCTTGGGATCAGCTGCATAGAGGTGGGCGTCGCATCTTGGGAGGACCAAAGCTGGAAGTGCATCAAACAATACAATCAGCCGGAGCGCCTGTCACTCAGAGTGACAGAGGCGGGTTTCCATTAAGGTGCTTCTGCGGAATCAGATTGGTCAGATCGACGGTCACTCAAGAGTCACCAGATTTTCATTGAGAAAGAGCAGCTTTTAATCAGAGATCTCATGGAACAATAGGGGAAGAATCTAAAAATAGAGGAAAATCTTCCAGAAATTCAAGAGAACTTAAATTCTATTGAGAAGATTTCAAAGTTGCAGAAACGGAGCAAAAAGACGAGCTGACATTTCTGAAGGTGAGGGGTTATATTTCGGGTCAGTTTAGTGAAACTTCACAGTCACAAAATAACTGATGATTCCTTTGAAATAAATGTAGCATTTGCTGAATAATTCGCAACTGATTTAAACCAATTGTTTTGTCTATTCCAGGGCGGTTCTGCTATGGTCACCGAACTAATCTTCTCCCACACTGTCTGCAGAATCCCAGGAATACCTGCAGCCGCCACAACAACTTGCATTTATATAGTTTCTTTAACATAGTAAAACATCCAAAGGCACTTCACAGAAGCTTTATCAAACAAACTTTGACACCGAGCCACATAAGGAGATATTAGGACAGGTAACCAAAAGATTAATCGAAGAGGTAGGCTTGAAGGAGCGTTTTAAAAGGAGGAGAAAGAGGTAGAGAGATGGTGAGGTTTAGGGAGGGAATTCCAGAGCTTTGGGACTAGCCAGCTAAAGGCACGGACGCCAAAGGTGGAACGATGAAAATCCGGGCTGCGCAAGAGGCCAGAATTGGAAAAGTGCAGAGATCTCGGATGGTTGCAGGGGCTGGAGGTTATAGATACAGGGAGGGGTGAGGCCACGGATCGATTTACCAGCAACAAGTTTCTCATTAAGTAAAACAAAAATAATATGTATGTTTAATTGTATAACCAATTTTTATACAGAAAAAAACTTAGGTTACAGGGGTGCCCATGGAATTTTTATAACACGGGAGGGGGGCCTCAGAAGCAAAAAGGTTGAGAACCACTGCGCTAGATTAATATATTACTTCGGAGTTATCCTGTGGCTTTGCTCATGGAGAGTTGGAGAATACACTATTTGATAACAATAGTGGTTTTATGCCATATAACAACTTGCATTTATATAGTGCCTTTAACGTAGTGAAACATCCCAAGGCGCTTCACAGAAGCTTTATCAAACAAACTTTCACACCGAGCCACATAAGGAGATATTCGGACAGTGGTTTTAAGGAGCATCTTAAAGGAGGATAGACAGGCAGAGAGGTTTAGGGAGAGAATTCCAGAGCTTAGCGCCTAAGCAGCTGACGGCACGGCCGCCAATGGTGGAGCGATTAAAATCAGGGATATGAAATAGGCCAGAATTGGAGGAGCGCAGTCTTCCCAATATTTAGTTGGGGGAAATTTCTACTCACCCATTACTGGACGTCATACAAGCAGTATGACAAATCAGAGCCAGTGGAGCGGTCGAGAGAGGTGGTGGTGAGGTAGAGCTGGGTGTCGTCAGCGTGCATGTGGAACCTGATGTCGTAGTTTCAGATGATGTCGTCGAGGTGCAGCATGTAGATGTGAAATAGGAGGGGGCCAAGGATAGATCTACACTGACTACCATCAAATTCTATTTTTAATTACATCGCATTTTTACTAGCGATTTGGAGATAACGTTGTCCATTTTTCCATGAGTGACCTTTCTTATATGTTCCTTTACCTTTATAAGTTTTACCCCTTTCCTGTTTTAAATCCCACAGTACACATGAAGATAATAGGCAACATGTAGCAGATTGAAGGTAGATATCCTGGGTTTTGTGAGGAGGGGTTCTGAGATTTAGCTGTTGTTGGTGTTCCTGGCCTTTCAGAGCATTGGTTGGTGCTTCTGGCATATGGCAGTACAGTAGAAAGGGATCCTAAAGTTTAATAGCATTGGGAGAGTGGAATGTCGGGTTTAAAAGCAAAGACTGATAAAAAAAATTGGCTAAGAGACCATAAATAAAGGGGATTTTAAGTGGGGTGTCTACCAGTCATGAGTGGGGTGCCCCAGGCTTCATTGTTGTGTCCCCTTCTGTTCATTATATTCATTAATGCTCAAGAGTATAAGCAGCAGAGTAATTACATTTATAAAATGACAAATTGTGTGGAAGGCTAAGTAACTTAGAAGAGGGAAACAGATTACAACAGGATTTGGTTAGATGTGGGAAGTGGGCCCAAGGCTAGAAAATGTCCTCCAATATAGACAAGTGCGCAGTTAATCACATAGGTACACATATTAATGGCACTGAATGTCTGTTGGTTTAATTACCAATTACAAAATTCTAATAGGGTTATATTAGGCTTTGGTATCACCTCATTTGGAGTACTGTACCCAGTTTTCGGCCCCGCCCTACCCAGCTCAGGAAGAATACTTTGACTCTAGAGAAGGTGCAGAGAAGGGCAACAAAGATGATAGAAATACATAAAAGTCATAACACAGAAAGAGCCCAACTAGTCCAAGTCGGCATTTACCATTCATGTGAGAAATAGTTCTAAATGTGTTCACCCACCGTGTTCCATATCCCTTTATCCTCTTTTCCTTCATAAAGCTCTCCTTGGCCTGAGATCATTAGCACCTTGGGTTTGTGCTGGCTGGGAAGAGATTTAGAGAGGACTTTACAATCAATGAAGTACTTTTTGAAGTGTAGTCACTGTTGTAATGTAGGAAACACGGCAGCCAATTTATGCACAGCAAGCTCCCACAAACAGCAATGTGATAATGACGAGACAATCTGTTTTAGTGATGTTGGTTGAGGGATAAATATTGGCTGGGACACCGGGGATAACTCCCCTGTTCTTCTTCAAAATGGTGCCATGGGATCTTTTATGTCCACCCAAGAGGGCAGACAGGGCCTCAATTTAATGTCTCATCCGAAAGACAGCACCTCCGACAGTGCACCAGTCCCTTGGTATGGCACTGGAATGTCAGCCTGGATTATGAGCTCAAGTCCGTGTCGTGGGGCTTGAGCCCACAAACGTCTACTCGGAGGTGGGAGTGCTACCCAGAGGCACGGCTGACACGGACATCATGAAATGTGTACTGTACTATATTAATTTGGAACAAATGAGAATAAATCAATTTACAAAATTAAGTTAAAGTAAAAATTTTTCACTTTAAGTGGAATCACTTGCTAAATAGAAGTTCAATTTCTCGCAGTAGCTCACTGCAAAACAAATACCATATGATGTGCTACTGAGCCGTACAGATCAGGAAGATCACTAGGTTTGATTCCTGGTCTGTGTTCAGTTAGCTAAAGCTCAGTTTAGGGGACCACAGTTGGCCTCATTGTACCGGTTATGGGAGATGGGAAAATATTAGCCAGAACACCCACTTTCAATTGCTTATCTGGGGACCCCTGCTGGAAAGTATCAGCGCAATTGTCAGGTGAGGAAAGGATCAGGTTCAGCTGAGGTGGTTGAGTAGCCTGCCAATACTAGCTGTCCAGTCTACACAAAGAACAAAATACCAGGGGACTGTGTCACCCATAGCTCAGTAAATTCAGGAAAGGGCAGAAAGGGGAAGAAAATTGGAAAAGAATAAAGTGCAAGAATTTGGTCAATGACACAGAGGTGTTGAAATTGTTTCAATTTTATTCATAAGGCCTGGATGTTAGAACAAAAGAATAAGAGCTTCCCTGCAATCTAAGAGAAAGCAGCATGTTTATTTCCTTCTATAAAGTACATATACAGTCTATAAAGTGTATATAAACACATTAAAAGCTGAGCAGGTTACTGTTGTTTTCATCTAATTTTTAATTATTCTGTGAAAGTTAAAGACCAAAAGTGGGCAACTGGGTGGCGTAGTGGGTTAGACACTGGCCTTTCACCTCTGGAAACTGGGTCACAACCATCCAAGAATGACAGGACGAAAGTCTCCTCTGTCTGATGTCTGTAATGAGGACATGAAATGAGTCCAGTCTCAATCCAGTCCCTACAACACAAAATTGCGTCTAATTCAGCACCAATTGGCAATGTCACTCATACAGGCCTAAGGATAGCTGACATGAGAACCAGAAAAAATATCATACTGGTGCAGTCAGGGTACTCTTTCGAGGTTGTGGCTAAAGCACATTATTAGAGCAGTGTAGAAAGAATTTTACTGCGCAATTAGCTGTGCTTTAACTGAACTGGGAGTGCTTGATGTGGATACTGGGTACCTGAAATTAAAAATATTCCATTCTCCAACACGGACATCCCTCACCTTGATGAGCACAAAAAACAAAAGCTTCACTCCTTCTGGAAGATGCAGAACTTTAAAATCTAAGTTTCATGCAAATGTCTTTAGATTTAAAGCACTCTCAGTGTAACCATTCTCATTAGCATCTGTGCCGGGGTCAAAAGACACGATCACATCAGAATATCACTGCAGGCAAACATGATCAAGAGATGACATACAACTGCAGCTAAACTATACCCAATTAGTCTACTTTCACACTGCCTTTGGAAAAAAAAGTCTCTCCATGTGTTAAACAGTGCACTTAAATAAAATCACATGGTAGTTCAAGTCCATTTGATCTTATCCTTAAAAGGCCACAATCGCTCTACAAACAGATCAGGTACATAAAACAGTGCTAGTTGATGTCATGATAGCAAATCAATTTTATTTTTTTAATTAAGCAAATTGGCATCTTTAGGCTGCGAGAATGTTAATGAATCCACAGCCAGAGCTCCATCTACTTGTGCTAAACTTTGTTTGAGGTAATGTTATACTAGAATAGGGGTGGATGCCTTCCAGCAGTGAGCAGGGTGGATCAGCAGTCAGCAACCAAGCCAATACCACCACTCTCAGCCAGAATAGCCCGTCATTATCCTGTCCCAGGTGAGCAGGCCACATTGGTCTTTGTTCAACACCGAAAGAACTCAGTAGAGTGGAGACTCAAACCTGTCTCTCACCATTTTATAACGATGCGTGTTTGTGTTCCAATATGCAATACCACATACTCTACTGTTTACTTTGTTAGTATGTTGAATGTTTAAAAGAATGTTGTAATTTATTCATACAAAATATTGTTGGTGTAAGGTATAGATTACCTTATAATGCAATCTTCATTACATTGTTTAGTCCATGAGATAAAAACTTAAAAGCTTTCTGTATGTAATGAAATTACTAGTATCCACATTAAAATTATATACCTCCCCAATTATCCTTCTGAATTTTTATGCAACAAATCCTTGCACAGGATGTAGCCTCAGTCCACAGCCCACTAACATTTATTTTCTTGGTGAATAAAACTACAAATAACAAAAGAAACATTATGCATTGTATTTGCAGGAAAAACACAGCTCATGCCAAGTAGGACAAAAAAGGGACACCGAAATGCTGGGGAGAGGCCAAAAGCTTTTAAAAAAGAGAGGGAGGTGTCGAGGCAGAGGGCTGCAGAGGGTAGACGTACTGTGGCTGACGGCCACTCATGGAGACACAGAGGCAGTGGGAAACGAGAAGTGGAGTGTAGTCAGAGAATGGAGGATGCTTGTGGGGACCTATGCTGGAGGAGTTCCTAAGTTAGGGAGGCACAGGGCCATCCAGGGATTTCAAAATGAGACAAGGATCTTAAAAGTCATTATGCTGCGGCACAGGAAGACTGTGGAGCTTGGCAAGGACAAGGCTGACGAGAGAGGAGGCCATGATATTCAAAATAAATTGCAGTTTGTGGAGATTAGAGGTATGGAGGCTGGCTAGAGCATTTGAGACAATGAGCTTCAAGGTAGTAAAGGCACTGGGGGAAAAGATGGAGGAGCACATGGGTGATGTTAGAGGTGCAAGCAAGTGGTTTTGGTAACTGAACAATGTGGGGAAAAATGCTCCAGTCAAAGTTGAGCAGTATGCTCAGGTTCCACAGCTCTGCATTCAGTGGCATTTGAGATCAGATCAGTGGTGTCAAGGCCAGACGCATGCAAGTGCTGGCAGGGGGCAAAGAAATTGGCTTCAGATTTACTAGCATTTTGCTGAAGCAAATTATTACACATATAGCTCATCTCAATGTTAGACAGGCATAACAGCCTAGGGATTATGGGGTGTCCTCCTCAAATTCGGCTGCCCTCAAAAGTTTGTCACCATCCTCCGCCTGCTTCACGACGACATGCAAGCCGTGATCCTGACCAACGGTTCCACCACAGACCCAATTCACGTACGGACCGGGGTCAAGCAAGGCTGTGTCATCGCACCAACGCTCTTCTCGATCTTCCTTGCTGCAATGCTCCATCTCACCCTCAGTAAGCTCCCTGCTGGAGTGGAGCTAATTTACAGAACAAACGGGAAACTGTTCAACCTCCGTTGCCTCCAGTCCAGATCCAAGATCGTCCCATCCTGTCGTCGAATTACAGTATGCAGACGACGCTTGCGTCTGCGCTCACTCGGAGGTCGAACTCCAAACCATCGTCAACACTGTCACCGAAGTGTACGAGAGCATGGGCCTCACACTAAACATCCGTAAGACAAAGGTCCTCTACCAACCTGCCCCCGCCACACAGTACTGCCCGCCGATTATCAAAATCCACAACAAGGCCTTGGACAACGTGGACCACTTTCCATACCTCGGGAGCCTACAGTCAACAAGGGCAGATGTCGATGACGAAGGCCAACACCGCCTTCAGTGTGCCAGTGCAGCCTTCGGTCGTCTGAGGAAGAGAGTGTTTGAAGATCAGGACCTCAAACCCAGCACCAAGCTCATGGTCTACAGAGCAGCAGTGATACCCGCCCTGCTGTATGCTTCAGAGACATGGACCATGTACAGCAGGCACCTCAAAGCACTGGAGAGGTACCACCAACGCTGCCTCCGCAAGATCCTGCAAATCCACTGGCAGGATAGGCGCACCAATGTCAGTGTTCTCGCTCAGGTCAACATCCCCAGCATCGAAACTTTGACCATGCTCGACCAGCTCCGATGGACGGGTCACATCGCCCGCATGCCCGATACGAGACTCCCAAAACAAGCGCTCTACTCGGAGCTCCGACACGGCAAGAGAGCCCCAGGTGGGCAGAGGAAACGCTTCAAGGACACCCTCAAAGCCTCCTTGAAAATGTGCAACATCCCCACTGACACCTGGGAATCCCTGGCCCAAGACCACACAAAGTGGAGGAGAAGCATCCGGGAAGGCGCTGAACACCTCAAGTCTCTTCACCGGGAGCAAGCGGAAGTCAAGCGCAAGGAGCGCACGTCAACTCAAGCACCCCATCCACCCGCCCCTTCAACCACCGTCTGCCCCACCTATGATAGAGACTGTAGGTGGCGCATTGGACTCATCAGTCACCTGAGAACTCATTTTTAATGTGGAAGCAAGTCATCCTCGGTTCCGAGGGACTGCTTAAGAAGGAGGAGAATTGATGAGAAAGGCAAAGTTTGTCCATTGTTGGAATACGGATGGAAGCTGACCCTGTGCTTCCAGATGAGATGACCAATGGGTAGTACAAATAGAGGGAAAAGGAGAAAACCAAAGCAGCACCCTCGGGGTACACTAAAGATGACTATATGAAAATGGCAGCAGAAACTGTTGGAGGACTTTGTTGTGACAGCTATGAGTAAAGCCAGGAGACTGTAAGTCTACTTTGTGGCACTGCTGTGGAGAGATGTTTGAGGAAGACGGAGTGGTCAACAGTGTTGAAGATGGCATGAAGGTGAAGGAGGAGATAAAATGTGATAAATACCAACTTTTAGTTCCTACAGTTTAGCAGATTTTGAGGGGATTAAAAAAAAGTAAAGAAGTCTAGAGAGAGGAGAGAGAAAGACAAAAAAGGCGAGAGAGAGGAGTGATTAATATTTTAATTCTCCTTTTATACTACACTGAAGGGTGCAGTAGATTGGTTTTGTTTTTATGGTGAAAACTCTCTGCCTCTCTCTCCTCCTTCCAAGATGTTCCTTACAATCTACCTCTTTGACCAAGCTTTTTGTCACCTGTTACAATACCTCATGTGGCTCGGTAAAAAATGTTGTTTCATAACACTCCTGTGAAGCACCTTGGGGCATTTCACTATGTTAATGGTGCTATATAAATGCAAGTTGTTGTTGATTCAAACAGGAGCCATGTTTTTGCTTCTTTCTTGCATTATGAAGTTGGTCAAGCTCAAACATATGTAGAGAGCACATGTGTTCCTCCCATAGTTAGCACGAGATGTGATCCAACTGTGAGAACAGCAACTGCAAGAACATCAGTGGCTCAGATAGTCACATTTAAAGTTACAGGGCACCAATCTCTTAAGCTGCATGAGGCCAACTGAGTGAAACACTGACAGTGAGTTTTTGCTGAGAAAGGTTTGGCACCGAGACAGATTAGGTCTGAATCTTCAAGGCCATAAGTGACAATCAGTTGTAATCAGTTAATTATGTCTAGCATAACAAAAACAGATTATCTGGTCATTATCACATTGCTGTTTGTGGGACCTTGCTGTGCACAAATTGGCTGCTGAGTTTTCCACATTACAACAGTGACTCCACTTCAAAAGTACTTCATTGGCTGTAAAGCGCTTGAGACGTCCGGTGGTCGTGAAAGGCGCTATATAAATGCAAGTCTTTCATTCGATAGCATAGAAGTTACGGTTATCAAATAGGCAGGATCTGGAATAAAAACAGAAAATGCTGTAAATACTCAGCAGGTCAGGCAGCATCTGTAACTTTTTCCAGTTCTGACGAAAGGTCATCGACCTGAAACGGTAACTGTTTCTCTCTCCACAGATGCTGCCTGACCTGCTGAGTATTTCCAGCATTTTCTGTTTTTATTTCGGATTTCCAGCATCCGCTGTCTTTTGCTTTTGTAGGCAGGATCTGGAGCTAAGCTATTGGTGTGTGGCATGCATGATGTGGGATCCTGGATCTGCAAGAGTAGTACACACACATAAATTGTCAGAGTTGTGTTTCTGAAGCAGAGGAGCGCTGCACTCAGGGACTAGTTGGCTACACTCCACAGCATACATAGGGAGGAAATATTTCTGGAAGATACATTCCAGAAGGTGGTCACCCCACATAAAGGAACAGTGAAGCACATGAAGAGAAGCAAGAGTCAGGCTTCAGAACAGGAGCTACCAAAATTCTCTGTGTCTAACTGGTTCAATAGGTACACAGTTCTCAATGCCTATGAAGAAGACAAGGACAGCTAAACAGGAGAGTGCAATGAAGAGTAACAACACAGTACCACTGGTTTACCCATAGAGAAAATGGAGACAATATCCATGAGAGCAGAGCCGAATTAGGTTCACATTGAAATAGATAAACAAAATGAAGAATCAAAGATAAAGAACTGGAAGGTAGGTAATTTCAGGAAAGAAAACTTTCCTTTGGTTAGAAAAATAGCAGATCAAACAACAGACCAGCCGCAGGAGATAATTAAATATGAGATGGATAAACTGCAGGTTAAATACATTCTGACTAGAAGTAAAGGATGTGCATTAAAGCATGGAGGTTCGCAAACAAATAGAAAGGTTAGAGAAAAAGTGAAGTTTTAAAAAATAAGTATAGGGGGCATAATACAGAAGAAAACAGAAAAATATACAAAGTATACAAGGGAAACAGAAAGGGAAGTTAGGAAAGCTGAAGAAGTATGAAATTAGTCAAAGGAAATTGCAAGGACTTTCATAAGCACATAGGTCAAAAAAGCAGGAGGACCATTTAGAAATGAAATGGGCTATTCTGTAATTGAGTGTAAGGGAATTGCAAAGATGCTTAAGCATTTTACGGGTTACCAGCAGACCAGCCATATTAAAACAATAACTACAAGAGCAGGGCAGAGGCTGGTTACTCTGCGACAACTAGCTCCCCTCCTGACATAAGAAATAGGAGCAGGAGTCGGCCATTCGCCCCCTCGAGCCTGCTCCGCCATTCAATAAGATCATGGCTGATCTGATCTTGGCCTCAACTCCACTTCTCTGCCTGTTCCCCAAAACCCTCGACTCCCCTGTAGTTCAAAAATCTGTCTAGCTCAGCCTTGAATATATTCAATGACTCAGCCTCCACAGCTCTCTGGGGTAGAGAATTCCAAAGATAAACGACCCTCTGAGAAGAAATTCCTCATCTCCGTCTTAAATGGGTGCCCCCTTATTCTGAAACTATGCCCCCTAGTTCTAGATTCCCCCACGAGGGGAAACATCCTCTCAGCATCTACCCTGTCAAGCCCCCTCAGAATTTTATATGTTTCAATAAGATCACCTCTCATTCTTCTAAACTTCAATGAGTATCGGCCCAACCTGCTCAATCTTTCCTCATAAGACAACCCCTTCATCCCAGGAATCAACCTAGTGAACCTCTCTGAACTGCCTCCAATGCAAGTATATCCCTCCTTAAATAAGGAGACCAAAACTGTACGCAGTACTCCAGGTGTGGACTCACCAATTGTAGCAAGACTTCCCTACTTTTATACTCCATCCCCCTTGCAATAAAGGCCAACATTCCATTTGCCTTCCTAATTACTTGCTGTACCTGCATGCTAACTTTTTGTGTTTCATGTACGAGAACACCCAGATCCCTCTCTACCGCAGCATTCTGTAGTCTCTCTCCATTTAAATAATATTTTGCTTTTCTATTCTTCCTACCAAAGTGCATAATCTTGCATATTCCCCACATTATACTCCATCTGCCAAATTTTTGCCCACTCACTTAACCTATCTATATCCCTTTGCAGACTCTGTGTCCTCCTCACAACTTGCTTTCCCACCTATCTTTGAATCGTTAGCAAATTTGTCTACAGTACACTCGGTCCCTTCATCCAAGTCATTAATAGAAATTGTAAATAGTTGAGGCCCCAGCACTGATCCCTGTGGCACCCCACTAGTTAGTTTGCCAACCTGAAAATGACCCATTTATCCTGACTCTGTTTTCTATTAAAATGAGAAGTCGCACAACACCAGGTTATAGTCCAACAATTTTATTTGAAATCACGCGCTTTCGGAGCGCTGCTCCTTCGTCAGGTAAAGTGAGGGAATACAAATCAGATACAAAGCATATATAGACAGATATATATAGTTCTTTGTCTATATATGCTTTGTATCTGATTTGTATTCCCTCACTTTACCTGACGAAGGAGCAGCGCTCCGAAAGCTCGTGATTTCAAATAAAACGGTTGGACTATAACCTGGTGTTGCTCTTTTTGGTCCCATTTTTGTCCACCCCAGTCCAACACCGGCATCTCCGCATCATGTTTTCTATTAGTTAGCCAATCCTCTATCCATGCTAATATATTATCCCCAACACCATGAGCTCTTATCTTGTGCAGTAACCTTTTATGTGGCAGCTTATCGAATGCCTTCTGAAAATCCAAATACACCACATCTACTGGTTCCCCTTTATCCATCCTGCTCGTTACATCCTCAAAGAACTCTAATAAATTTGTCAAACACGATTTCCCTTTCATAACAAAACCATGTTGACTCTGCTTGATTGTATGATTTTCTAAATGTCCTGCTACTACTTCCTTAATAATGGATTCCAGCATTTTCCCAATGACAGGTGTTAGGCTAACTGGCCTATAGTTTCCTGCTTTCTGTCTCCCTCCTTTCTTGAATATAGGTGTTACATTTGCGGTTTTCCAATCCGCTGGGACTTTTCCAGAGTCTAGGGAATTTTGGAAGATCACAACCAATGCAACCACTATCTCTGCAGCCACTTCTTTTAAGACCCTAGGATGCAGGCCATCATGTCCAGGGGACTTGTCAGCCTTTAGTCCGATTAGTTTGCCTAGTACTTTTTCTCCAGTGATAGTTTTAAGATCCTCCCTCCCTTTAGCGCCTTGATTTTCTACTTTATTGTTGGGATACTTTTAGTGTCTTCTACTATGAAGACAGATACAAAATATTTGTTCAAAGTCTCACCACTTCCTTGTATCCCATTATTAATTCCCCAGTCATAGCCTCAAGTGAGGAATGTGAGGAAAGATTCACCACTTCTCTGGGTAGTGCTCCTGGGGGGGGGGAGGGAGGGGAGAGAAAGAAAAGTCGCCGCTGTGGCGCAGGGGGGGGGGGGGGGGGGGGGGGTAAAGGCCGCTAAGGGGAGGGAAAGGCAGCTGTCTGAGGGGGGGGGGGGGG